>JBBPSJ010000270.1:0-29363 GCA_038093535.1 Boletus reticulatus
CACAGGCTTCTCAAAACAAATTCGGTAGGAATGACCTGCGCAGAGGACAATGTCAGTCAAAGTAATTCGTGACATGTAAAAACATACGCACACAGCACCCATTCCAATCGCGAACGCCGCAATACCCCACGCAAACGACTTATTTCTCGGTTCCAGTTCGAACCGCGACACGCGCTTGTTCGTCACAATCCGCCGCTCCTCCGTCTCAGGCTCCTTGAAGGTGAATCGCAACTCTTCCTTCTTTTCCTCGTCATCTCTTTCTCTCTTCAGTGGTGCCACCACAGGACCCGTATCAGGCACAAGTCCGGCTGTCTGCATCTTTAGAAGATCACGTTCGGCTTTCAGGCGTTCGATCAACTCCATTTGTTCGGCAATGTCTTGTGTCATGCTCGGCTTTGCGAGCTCAATCGCCTCTGCCTCCTCCTCGACCACCGTCTCATCGGAACCTGCAGGTGTCATTACCTCCGTCACACGAGCAGCGCGGGCAATTCGGACTGGTTTCGGTGATCTGATAGCCACGGGTGCCGAAGGAGGTGCCGGACTTCTTGTCCGAGCAGACCGGCGGGGTGGTGGCAAATTACTACTCGACTGTTGTGCGGGAGGCTGTGCCTGAGCGGGCACAGGTGCTGGTGAAGATTCCCTCCGACGTTTTGGTGTCGGCATCGACATCGACATTGAAGGTGCAGGTGTGAGTAATGTGTTTGCGGGACTCGCGACGGGTGACGACGGCGGAGCTGGCTTGGGAGTTCCCTTGGTGTTTGAGCGACGATAGGTGGCTTTCGGATCGGGGTTAGCCTTGGCGATCAGTAACTGCCGCCATGCAAGCAGTAACGAAACAGAGAAGATCCAGGCGAAGAGACGACCGTGCTGGGGGGGGGGGGGGGGGGGGGGGGGGGGGGGGGGGGGGGGGGGGGGGGGGGGGGGGGGGGGGGGGGGGGGGGGGGGGGGGGGGGGGGGGGGGGGGGGGGGGGGGGGGGGTGGGGGGGGGCTCTCTCTCACACACACACACATATATTATTACACGCTTTTTTTTTTTTTTTTTTTTTTTTTTTTTTTTTTTTTTTTTTTTTTTTTTTTTTTTTTTTTTTTTTTTTTTTTTTTTTTTTTTTTTTTTTTTCACACACACACACACACACACACACACACACACACACACACATGCTTGCTTTTTTTTTTTTTTTTTTTTTTTTTTTTTTTTTTTTGGGGGGGGGGGGGTGGGGACCAGCAGCACTAGAGTTCGGGCAGTTTCTTTGGCCCAGTGGGTTTCTTTGCGTTCGTCGGCCTCGCTGGCATCAGGGAAAGCTGCGCGGAACATGGTGGTGAGGCTGATGGCGCCAGTGTCATAGCGGCGAAGAATGAAGGCATGGCCCGAGGGCTGAAAGGAGGGTGAGGATGATAGGTGATTGAAGGGAGAGACATGGGACGTACGGTTGGGATTTTGAGACGACCGACCTGGAGTGACGTCAGGGGTCAAACAAGAAGAAATACGAAGCAAGAACATACGAGGACTTCATGGCCATCGCGATCGAGAGACTGATACTTGACGGGGGGCCATTTGGCGAGGTCGACTGTTTGCTGGGAGTGAGCATGGAAGGAGAACAAGGCAAAAATGAGACATACGAGACTTGAGATTTGGATTATAGTATTTTACGGGGAGCTCGGGTCTTTGTGGTGGCATGATGCGAACGTGCAACTCGTTCGAAACGCGTCCAGCCCATGGGAAATTCAACAGCCACACTTTTAAAACTCCGAAACCGCGTCAAACATGAAAACGCGCGACCTCAACGTCTCTGACGACTTCCAAGAGGGGTATTTTCAAGCTAGCAGGACTCGTCGACGGCGTCGACGGCGGAAAGTGTCTTGCGTCTCGTACTCGTTTCGCGCCTTGTGTTGCATTGAGTCCACTTTGGGTGGCTTTCAGACTCCGCTGTAGGAGATTAAATATTAACCTTTTCCATCAATCAATGCCTCCACATGAGAATTGAGGACTGATTCTCGAATGACTTTCAACATACACCAGCAGGCTAGAGAAATTTCTTTTCCTTGAATAATTGCTCATCAATCTTCTTGACCAGCAGGAATGTACAACTACATTGGAGCTTGGGGTTGCTAGAAATGGATTCTATGTGCTCTTTTAGTATTTACAGATCAAGCCACTTCCTTTATGATGTGACACAGCTGTACATGTGTGATTTGCTGTGGGTTCTCTCAGATTCCAATAGCAAAGTTCAAAGACCCAGCAATGTCTTTTCTTGATTCATAAGTGATATTTGAACCATCCAGACTACCCTGCCAGACATCACATGTTGGGAATGGAGCAAGAATATGTTACATGGTCTGAGGAAGAAGTTGCAGGCCTAGTGTGAGTGATATATACCTTCCACCATAGCCCATCCTATGAGATGATCTATACAATCAATATTTGACTCTAAGCTGGTGGTAGGACAACTCTAACTACTAGATCAAACAGATGAAAAGATATACAGTAGTAATACTAGTCTACTAGTTAGTGAGTGAGAAAACTGAGTCAATTGGCTCCCCAGTTGTTTTTTCTTTCCCAACTATTGTCTAAGGGATAAGGTTTGGCTTTCTTCCTAGCTAGTGTGTAGTTCTAATGTGCTACTGAAATACTAGTAGTAACTAGCTAAAGATGACTAGCAGTACTAAAATAGAAGCTTATGTTATAGTGTAACTTTACACAAACATAGCTCAGAAAAATATTTTGTAATGGTAAAGACATGGGTAAAATAGTAATATAATGCCTAATATAATGTTAGCTAAGATTCCTGGGAATCTATAATGGCTATGCTAGTACTAAGGGGTAGGAAAATTACTAGATATATCACTTAGTTCACATGCAATATTGGTTATTCGAAACTGGAGTGAATCTGTGTTAGAACCACAAGACTTATATAGTGTTAACCCATCACTAGGAACCATTGATCCCAGAGAACTATCTCTGGGATATCATAGAATCATCAGTATATCCTCACACACAGTATCAGGTGAGTAATTAATAAGCATCTATATCAAAATAGTATATTTGATTATTAGCTTGAGCAGTATAATGGGATTTAACAGCTTTCAGCTGGTTCATTGGTCACCACATATACCACTCTTAGCTCTTATCTTCAGGCTGAGTGGAGATTTCCCAACACCCCCAACACTACACAACCTGATGAGATACAAGATTTCATTAGCAAGTTTGCTATTTGATATCAAAGTTAATTTATATATAAAATTGGCTTTATAGATCAAGCTGTGGCAAATCTCAGCAGGAAGCACACCAATCAATCAAGGTGAACTTTTTTGTTTTGTTTTTCAGATTAAAAATAAAAGTTATAATCTTTATTGCAAGTCCTATCAAAATATATGGTGTCAGGTAAGCATTGTAAACCATAAGATCTCTGTATATGCAGCTGTTTTCTCAATAGATGCTACCCATAATGCCATATGGCATATGTTTATCCAATCTTGCCACTTTGGATTGTTGGGAATTAATGGATCAGGTTAAAGTGAGTGTTTGATACAAACCTGTGACTTATGGAGGATAAATAATGGAAAGGGCATGCTTCCCAAATGCAAAGACCAATACCTTTTCCATGAAATCACTGGTCATCAGGGTTGTCAATAAAGTTTATAAATATGAAAGTCTGGGACTATCTCAATGGTAGAACTAAAATGGTGATGATACTTACCTGGGGATCCCAACATATGAAAAGGTTATATGTATTTAACCCAGCATGGTGGTTTGGACACAAAAGTAGACTGTTGCTGGGCTCATTTGCCAGATCATCTGTGACACTCAGAGATACCCACTTATGATCTTTGAGCTCCTTCCACTGTATTTATCACTAGTCCTGTGACAAACCAAATGGTTTTGCAACTTATCATGTCCTTCTCTAAGTTTTCCAGAATATGACATTTTGTAAGTTATTGAAGTTGCCACAGATGACATATCTTTGTTTTCCAAGAAACCCATCTTGGTCATTAAGCCCTGTGTTAAAATCTCTCTTCTACTTTGATGCAACCATTTGATTTTCTTCCCACCCATATCCAGCTGATATTTCCATTGGTGGTTTTGCACTGATTTGTGATAGTAGATATATAGTGATTGAAGCAACAAGGAAAAGACCAGTTTTCTCTTATGCACTGTACAATAGCTCAAACTATAAAAAAGTGATCTCTTTTTGTTCACAGCCTCTTGTATAGCAATTATAGAGTCCCATACAATGAAGTACATGTGATTTCAATGTGTTGTTGTGATTTAACTTGAGATGACTAAACACATTTTACAGTTTTTTTATTATCACTCAGGTTCTGAGACCCAGATGTCTCCCATAAATATTATATGTACAATGTTCAATGGTCACAAGGTGACCACTATCTCCCAAGTACTTGACTGTCTCAAGCCCATAGCCCTAGAAGTCTTATCCCTACCATTTACTTCTAGATTTAATTCTCTACTGGACTATCCTACACTTGCTCTTTTACATTTGTGATTACTCTGCAATGACTGTGACAACTGTGATATTATGGTATGGGTGTAATTGAAATCAAGTAACATGGTAGCTGTGCAAGTGAGACAATGCAATACATAAGTTCTACATAGCTATCAGGAAGCTGATATTAGTGTATGTACACTAGAGTAGTAAAGACTTAGTAAAATGGATATCATCAGAAATTTAATAAAGCTAATAGAATGAAACTTGGAGAGAAGGTAGCTTATACAATGGGCTATCTGTATATGGAATACAAGAATCTTCTACCCACTAGTTGATCTGGAAACAAGGCTTTTATATCAGGACTTAGCATGGTATTGATTTTGTATAGGTCATTAGGAAATAGCAATATGTCAGAGAAACAATGCCTTTAGATCCTTATTATATCTTATCAATTATCAAAGATGTTATGTAGTTTAACTATAAGTGAATTAGAGAAACAGTCACCAATGCAGCCTTTGAACTCAATTGTGCTGGCAAGACATCTCATCCTGTTAGAAATAGATTATTGTCTCCAAAGCATTACAAATGATCATATATAGTTGATGTTTTTGTGGCCAAAAATAACTGCTCACAATAAATACATACCAATAGCCTTGATTTCTCACACAAAATGGACATTAACTGATGAATAGAGAAGATAGATCTGTGTACATATGTAGCATAACAATTTACCACTAGAATCCTTCATGATATTCAACTACTTGTAGCAAGACTTCTATACAAACTAAGTATGATATGTAGTGTTAACACATGTGATAGTGCTGACACAAGTGATGGTGGATTACTGTACCATGTCTGTTTGAGATGAGGCAAGAGCCTAACCTTGGAGTAAAAAACCTGGTTTTGCCACCTCCTGTGCTTAGTCATCTGCTTTCTTCTCCCTCAACCCTTCTCTCATTGTCTTGCCTTCAGGTTGTCAGATCCAAAAAAAATTCTCCTTTGTCGAGCCAAAGAAACTCAAATTTTGCTACTGGTTCCCATTTGCTCACCACTACTTAGCTCACTTGTGTTTGTAAATCAATCAGGATTATAGCATATTCTTCATATCCTAGTGCCTTACCCTGATTAACAATCAATTAGCATAGTTTATCTGCAAATTACATTTCTGGCACACAACTTTCCAATACAAAATCGCTTGCCTACCTTCCTACTCTGCTGTGAAAAATGACAAATTATCTGCTATCATGGATTGGTTTGCTCAGATCTGCCACTAAAGATTCTGCACATCAATGGATGGACATCAACCACCTAGAGAAGTCTAGGCAAGCAATCTAGGGAAATCCAACAGTCTTTATAGTGAATACAACATGTGAAGATGAGAGGCCAGTAGAATAGCTGGACTTGGGCCATCATACTAGGGTGGTGAAACATATCTTTGATGTGATCCCTCTCACTGGACATATCCTGGTGGTAGAAGAATACCATGAGGCTATGTCTTAGTTTAGAAACACTATAAGAATGGTGCATATGTATATCATTGGATATCTGTATTGTATGGTAGCTTAATGGTAAATGTTGACCATGACTCAGAGTGATAGGAAAGTTTACCTTTCTTATATATACCATCATTAAACAACTGCATGAATACCAGCCTATAGTTATCCAGGTATTATGGAGTGGTCATAAAGGCTCATACAAACTCTTTACCCAAAGTGGGACAACCATTTGCAACCACAATAACTACTCTCATTAACTATAGTTCTGACCTTTGGGCATTTTCTGACATCAACGAAAACCCCCAAACACCTCTGGTGGCATTCACACTAGAGCATGGAAGAGACAAGTATATCCAGGTTTTCCTAGCCAGCTCCACTGGTTATAAGCATTGGGAATCATCATTGAAATACAACATTTGTGTATATCTCATGGACCTTTGGTTTCTTGAAAAGGATAAAGAATCTTGGTTGGTGCATCTAATAACTAATTACTGTTAGATGACTTATGTTATACATGAGACTTCAAAACAAACATTCACTGGCACAAGACCAGAAATCTAGCTTCAAACTCTGTTAACCCTTGAACATAGCCAGTAATGAGTCTGAGTGTAACTTTGCAGTAATGGTAGAGACATGGGCAAAATGGTAATATAATGCCTAATATAATATTAGCTAAGATTCTTAAACTAGAGTGAATCTATATCAACAAGATGAACTAGATGATTCCTAATGTTAATATTTCCAAGTATTTCTAGACTAGATTTACAATTGGCAATTGGCAATTGGCAATTGGTATCCCACTTGAATAATACACTTAGGTAATCTATACTTGTTTTCTACTTAGTATAAGCTATCTTAGCTAGCCACTCTTAGATTTACTTTATATATAAGGCTGTGCTATGTTGGGCCTACCAGCTTACCAGGCATAAATATTATGATTAACCATCCAAGAGAATGATTAGTAAGGATGGGCTTGACACATGGTATCTGCTGTACTCAGGAAACAGTGAGTTTGCATAGATATATGGCTATGTGTTGCCATGGTAGCTGGCAAATCTTATAATATTCAATGCTATGCTTGGAATGGCAATCCTAGACAGGCAAAGATCATGTGACTTAGGCACTATGCAGGTGAAGCAATGGGGGCTTTCCTATTTTAGGAAGCTAATAGTAGCATATGTATACTAGTGTGGTAAAGACTAGCAAAATAAAGAGATATGTGAATATCTCTGGAAGGGATAAAGCAAAGAAAATGAAACTTGAAGAAAAGGTAGCTTAGGTTTCACATTAGGACTCAGCACAATATTTAATTTCATGCAGGTTATCACTGTGAAAAATGACAATCTACTATTGTTCATTTGCCATCAAATGACACATTAACAAATAGACATCAACCACCTAGAGAAGTTCAGGCATGCTCTGTGGAAAAATTAGCTAGCCTTTATGGTGAATACAACACATGAAGATGAGAGGCCAGCAGAATATCTGGACTTGGGGCCTCCATATTAGAATGGTGAAACAAATCTTTGACATGGTTCCTCTCACTGGACATATTTTAGTAGTGGAAAAAATACCATGAGATTATGTCTGAGTTCAGAAACAATGTTTAGGACAATAAAAATGGGGTGTATATTGTTGGATAGTAGGAAATAGATGTTAACCATGACTTAGAGTTACAGGGAAATATTTCCTTCTATACATCATCATTAAACAATATAGCTGTCCAGGTATCATAGAGTGGTTATGAAGGTTCATACATCCTCTTTATCTGAAGCAAAATGACCATCTGTAACTACGGTGGCTTAACTTTGCTCAGCTATGGTTTCAACCTTTGGGCATTTTCTTCATGGATAGTTGGTGGCAGTGTGCCAACCTCTTAACCCCACTATCACCAATTACATGAGAAGAAAACACCCAAAGGT
Source organism: Boletus reticulatus (assembly GCA_038093535.1). Taxonomy (NCBI): domain Eukaryota; kingdom Fungi; phylum Basidiomycota; class Agaricomycetes; order Boletales; family Boletaceae; genus Boletus; species Boletus reticulatus. The sequence continues at coordinate 7,864 of JBBPSJ010000270.1, forward strand.
TAGAAACATAGTTAAGTAGAGTTGAGTCATTGTAGTTGAAGATAGTCATCCCACTTTGGATAAAGAGAATGTGTAAGCCTTCACATTAAACCTAAAATAACCAATAACTCAACTAAGGCTGACCTGAACTAGAAAGCTAATAAGACTTGGCAATGAGTAGTGTCTGGCTTGGGACTATCAATAGATTAGCTGGCCTTAGATAAGTTAATAGAAAAACTCTCCAAGGAGAATGCTTCTCCTATCACTGGTATTTATACTGTAGATATAGATATATGCACACAGATCAAGCTATGTCTCCTATCCTATTGGGTAGAAAATATGATATAATATGTGAAAGAAATTCTATTGGATGGGTGGTAATTGATCCACTATAGTTAAGAGTTGTTAAAGATATATAAGCAGCAAGGATATAGATACATGGGAAGAGGTAACAGCTATCTTGTGTGACTTGTATGCATGATACTTTTCCCATTGACAATGAATAAGTTATGACCAAGATGTCATATGGCAGTCATGTGACCTGATAACATAAGATAACCAGTAAGCAAGAAAATGGTAGTATCTGGGTTATAGGAGCTATTTGTGTACATCAAGGATATTCATGATAGAATCACTCTGTGATACCTGGGCATTGGGAATCATCACTAAAATACAACATTTGCACATATCTCATAGATCTTTGGCCTTTTGAAGAGATAGAGAATTTTGGCTGGTATATCTGATAACTAATCACCATTAGATGATTTCTCTGATGAAACAATATAGTTTCATTTTCAACTTTAACCCTGAAGTCATTATCACCATGCTATTGCTCACAAGGGAATATGGACCTGTTCCAGCAGCACTAGAGGAAATCTCAGTAAATCCTGGATTCAGGAACCAATATAGAGAAGTGATATATGAATCCATTTCATGTGCAGTTGCCAATCAAGATATGTTGATTAGGTGTATCTTTACCATGGACAATTCCCCTGGCACCAGGCCATCAACAGTTTTTTTTCATTAGACCATTGAGAAAGAGCAATACCATCCAAGTCAGCCACAGCACTTATAAGTATACAGTACATGTGGACTCAGACAGATGAGCACTGCCAACTTGATTGACCCTTTTCTTCTGACCATGGATCAGGGCAGGGAATTTCTAATGCAGAACCCAATCATTAGTAATTTCATGGGCCAGACAGAATCTGGCAACCCACAGCACCAGTCTCTTGGGATATTCTTTGCTTCCAGTACAGTTCCTTCTAATATCTCCAATGCTGTCTCAGTTGCCAGCAATGTATCTCCACAAAGATACTCATCATCAAGTTAGTTTGCCAAATCAGTAACTCTAGCATTACAAGAAGAGCAGTATTTTTTCACATGATGGCCATTGATTCCCAGTGTTATTCAATTGCAGGAGGAATTCTTGAGCTTGTCATCTACCAGTTCTTCTCCTGCAGAAAATTAATCACAATCCATTGGCATGATGTAAAAAGATTCATATCTTAGTACTTTGGTATGGTTCAAATCCTGCAAAAACCATGAGGATTACAGTTAACTTTTCCAACAAGTAGGTTAAAATATTAGCTGGGCTAGGACATAGGTATCACTTATAGAGTATGTAACTTGCTGATCATTACCAGCATGATCTAGCACCAAAATATCACCAATACAAATGTACCAGATGCTATCTTCTGTGTAGCTATGCTTAGTCATTCTAGCCTAATCTTTCTTCTTCTCAACCTTCTCGTTATCTTACCAGGTAATTTTTAGTCTTTTTCAAGTTGGTGATCAGATCTAATTCTCTTTGCTCTCTTCATCAAGCTCAATTTTTGCTACCTATACCCTTTCATTCTCAGTTTCTTGTAGTACATTTTTGTAACTATTTCTCAGCTCATACATGCCTGTAAATCAATGAAAGTCATACCCTGTGGCTCATTTCTGGCATCTTAGTGCCCCACTTTGATTAACAATCAATTGATATGGTTTATATCTTGCAGCCACTTACCTACCATAGCTTTTTCTATGTCCATCATGAGTAACATTTGCTGCTTTACCATCCTGCATTACCTGCAAGTTGTGTTTCCAGCACACAATTTTTCAACACATAGTACTGGAGATATATAGTGGATATCTTACTGCTAGAGTGGGAACTTTACTAGATATGTCATTTGGTTTATACACAATATCAGTTGTTCAATAAACCTTGTCATTGGACAACTGGAGTGAATCTATATCAACAAGGTTAGTAAGGTATATGTTGCTTCTGGGATATGACCAGCTTATCAAGCACAATTTGATTGCTTAGCCAAGAGAATGACTATTAAGGATGGGCTTGGCACATGGTACCTACTGTACTCAGGGAACAGTGAGTTTACACAGGTACATGGCGGCTATGTGTTGCAATGGTAATTGGAAAACCTTATAATTTTATATACAAAGTCAAATGGATTCAATGCTATACTTGGATGGCAATTGTAGTAGCATCCTAAACAGGCAAAAATCATGTGGCTTAAGGGATTTCCTATTTGAGAAATTTGTGGGAATGGGTGTAACGCACAGCGTAGTATTAACGTAGCGTGCTGCGATACGGGGCGAAGAACGTGCGAGGTATAGATGAGGAGTTCAACTCAAGGACGATGCCGAGCTTCGAGACGATGCGAAGCCTAAGTGGGTCTTTTCTATCCACAGGTACCTGAGAGGCTCTCTGGGACTCGAAGGTGGTGGACTAGAAACAACGCTGATATTGCGTAGAACTAGCTGGGGAATTACAGGAGTGAAACGACGAGTATTTATACGGTAGGCCCCTAATCTAGATGAAGGATATAAATGGATGCGCAGCATCCACAGTCATAAAGGCTATGTATGCACAGTATGCGCAGCTACATGGCAATGAGTGCGCAGCACGAATCAATGAAATAAAATAGAGGCTATGCCACAGCCATGAAGTCTGAATAAGGAGCTGTGGTGGAGACAGAACAGAAGTCTAGATATGGTATGGGCGGGGCGCCGTGTGAGATGGAAAGAGATGGAGATCGAGAGACGTATCTGGTAGTACACGTGGAGGATGACTCCACTACGAATACAGCCGCATATGGCGAGAGAACGAGTCTGAGGACGAGTGAACGAAAAAGTGTAATGAAAATTGAGTACCCCCTTTGTAGACCATAACATTACCCCCTTTGTACGGTCGAAGCACCTGTGAGACCTCTTAATCTACCTCGTCCCCTTCGTTGACTTCGTAGTCAGTGGGGTCGAAGTCGTCAAGGGGGTTCCGACGAGTCGGGCAGACTTCGTCAGAATGGCTGAGTTCTCCGCAGAGAAGACAGCGGTGGCGAGGGCACCAGGCCTGAATGTGGCTGGGGGCGGTAGTGTGGCAGAGGGGACATTCATAATATGCGCAGTTGGCGCGAATGTGTCCCCGTTGGTTGCAGGTGAAGCAACGGGCGAGAGAGGGACGAGCGGGAGTTGGAGGGAGTAGAGGAGAGGGGAAGCGGTCTATGTCGATGGGGTTTGACGAGGAACCTGCCGTTGGCGAGGGCGTCACAAAGAAGTCCTTGTCATAGCGACCAGTGGAGGGGAACGGAGTTGCCTGTCTCTGCTTTCCTCTATTTCCCAAAGAACGTTTGCCCACAGCTCGTGCTGTGGAGCTGGGTAGGCCAAACGAAACCTTTCCACGATGCCGTTGGAGGTTACGAGAATTGCCAGAGGGAGTGGGAGTTGTGGGATGGGATCAAGCGGGAAGAACGTTCTCGGGTTCTGGAGTTCCAGATCTGATGAGCGGGATAGTGGAGAGGAAGGTGAGGACGTCGGAGTGGTCCTTAAAGATGGGGGTACCATCTCTGGTACGAGGATTGCCACCAGTTCCTCTAACAGGGCTAATACTTCCGGCTCGGGAAGGTGGGCGAGTTGCGGAAGTCGTGGGAGGTGGAACAGGGAGCAGCTCTGTGGATGTGGAGTGGGAGGATGAGGTTGGGGAGTCGGGGGTGATGGTGGAGTCACCGTCCCAGATGGGGATGGGTTGGTAGCCGTTGGCTGCAGGGTGATTCCTGGCCCAAGGATCCCGATCCCATGGGTGGTTGGGACGCTCGTCCAAGTAGTACTGTTGGAGGTTGGCGGGTAACGTGTTAATGATGGGGCGCAGTATGTGCATGAACAAGGGGGAGGGGAGTCCACGAAGGACATCGTCGAATCCATGTTCATGGAGAGGATCCAGAATTGATTCTCTGGAGGCGTGGATGGCCTGTCCCATTGCCGCAGTGTAGACAGGCAGGGTCCCATCGGGGAAGAGCTGAGTGTGGAGGGTGTGAGCGGTGGCGTATGTGTGGTAGATGACCACCAGAGATTTGAGTATCGGTCGATCCCGATGAGCGGGTATTGAGGGAATGGCGAGAGCAGCGGCGGGGTTCTCGAGGATGGAGGCGTAGAGAATGCGTCGGGATTGGTCTGGGAGGCGATGAATGTGGATGGGATACTGGACATTGAGCGACGAGTAGTAGAGGAGCGGCGGCTCGACTCAGACGGATGACGGATGATAGGTGGGAGTTAGGATGAAGGGAAGGCGACAGGGTCTCTGGCCTTATATTCCCTGAGCAGGTCCACAGCATGTCCAAGATTGGACTCGGGTTCCCAAGTATTTTCAGAGGACGGGTATCCTTTCCATGAAACGAGGTAGTGGCGGTGGCGAGCAGAGCCCCGATGGGCGAGGATTTGATCTATTTCAAATTCCTCTTCTCCGTCTATAGTGTCTGGCGGAAGCGGAACAAAATTTGGTCCGTGTTCCGCAGTTTCCCTATAAGGGGTGAGAAGGGAGGCGTGGAAGGCGTTATGGATCTTCCAGGTCCTTGGCAGGCGTAGTTTGTAAGAAACAGGCGATATTACCTGTGAAATTTCAAATGGGCCTTCACGTCGTGGTGCGAGTTTGTGAGAGGGGTAATGGAGTCTTAGGTTGCGGCCCTCGAGCCACACCTTATCTCCGACTTTCCAGGGTTTGAATTTTGATGTAACGCATTCTTTCATGTATTGTTGGGCTTTTTCGTGGGCGGCATGTGCTTCTAATCGGGCCTCATCGAGGTCACCGAGGCGTTTTTCTAAGGTGGGGATGAACATGGTTTTTCCTATATTGGGGTAAGCCCTTGGCTCATAGCCCATCATTAATGAAAACGGGGTCTTTCCCGTTATGGAGTGGATGGCGGAGTTGTGGCAATACTCGGCCATTGGCAAAAGATCCGACCATCGGGTGGCGTCGCATTGACAAAAGATCTGTAAATAAGTCTCTAGCTCCTGATTTACCCGTTCCGTTTTGCCATCCGTTTGTGGGTGATATGTGGAGGAAAGGAGCAGATCATAATCCAAGAGTCTAGCCAGTTCCAGGGCGAAGGCCGAGGCAAACTGCGGACCGCGGTCCAAGATGATCTTGTCGTGTAGCCCAAAGCGAGGGAAAATCTTCTCAAAGAAGAGCTGCGCGACCCCGCAGGCGTCCGCACTCTTGTGAGTTGGGGTGAAAATTACCCCCTTTGTAAGTCCATGGTCGACCACGACCATGACTGAATCATAACCATTGGACGGCGGCAAGTCCGTGATGAGATCGACAGAAAGTGTGGCAAAGGGATGAGTGGAAGTGACCGGAAGGGGAGTGAGAGGCGGGATGGTAGGATGGGTGTTGACCTTGTTGGCTTGGCAGACGGCACATCCTTGGATGAATCGTCAGACAAATGCCGTCAGACCTGGCCACCAATAGTCACGCTGTACCGCATTGACGGTTCGGTAGTAACCGCCATGACCACCCACAGGTGAGTCATGGATGGAATGAAGGAGGTCGTTCCGGTGGGCTTCAGGCACGTAGGCCCGATCCTTGAAGTATAGTAGTCCTTCGTCGAAGCGCCAGTCGTGCACCGATGAGCGGGGAATACCTGAAGCACCATCGTGCAGCTTACATAGCTGGTCGATGACGAAGGAGTCGTCAGAGGTTGACCGCTCGATGGTGGTCCGGAGGTTGAGGTCGATCCTTTTTAAAAATAGCTCTCCTGGAAGTAGGGTAACTTCGGTGTTGTCGACCGAAGTATCCAGGGCGTCCTTCCGCAAAAGAGCATCCGCCGGGCCCATGTTGGCGCCGGGTACGTGTTGGAACAGGAGGTCGTAGTCCTGTAACGTTAATAGCCATCTCGCTTGCCGCCGAGATAGCTTTCGAGGGTCTTTGAAGTAGCACAGATTTTTGTGGTCTGTGAGCACAGTTACGGGCCAGTTGGTTCCGGTGAGGTAATGGCACCACTCTTCTAGTGCGCGTATGACAGCGAGTAATTCTCGGTCATAGATGTCGTAATTTTGTTCCGCCGGAGAGAACATTTGCGAGATATAGCAGCAAGGGTGTAAGTCGCCGTTGGCGTCCTTCTGCATCAGCACGCCCCCTGTGGCAGTAAGGGAAGCGTCTGTCATAATGAAAAATGGTTTGGTGTTGTCCGGCATTGCGAGTATGGGTTTTGAGGTGAAGGCCTGACGGAGGAGGTCGAAAGCCTGTTGTTGCTCATGTGTCCAGGACCACAGCTGCCCTTTCTTTGTTAAATCCAAGATCGGCCTAGCAATTCCCGAGAAGTTCGGGATGAACTTGCGGTAAAAGTTGCAGAATCCGATGAACGAACGGACTGCATGGACCGACGTGGGTGGTTCCCACGTAGAGATTGCCGAGAGCTTGGTAGGGTCCATCGCAATGATACCCTCTTGAATGACCATCCCTAGGAATTCAACCGAGGATGCGTCAAACGTACATTTTTCCAATTTGAGGCCGAGACGGTTCTCTCTCAACCGTTCCAGAACTCGCCTCGTTCTGTTGTGATGTTCGGTAAGATCCCTGGAATGGATCAACATATCATCCATGTAGATGATCAACCATCCTTCCGCTATCATATCCTTGAAAATGAAGTCCATGAACGACTGAAAAGTCGCAGGACTGTTGCAAAGGCCAAAGAACATGACGAGAGGCTCGAAGAGGCCGAAGGGCGTAATGAATGCCGCCTTCCAGGCATCTTTAGTCTTGATACGGACGTTGTTATAGCCCCAGTGAATGTCCATCTTTGTGAAGTAACGAGATCCTTTGAGCTGGTCCATCAAGTCTCCGATGAGCGGGAGAGGGTAAGCGTTCTTGATGGTGTGCTCATTGAGATAGCGGTAATCTTGGCATGGGCGAAGATTACCATTCTTCTTGGAAACGAAGAAGAACAGGGAAGCCATAGGGGAATTCGATGGGCAAATACGTCCGGCTTTCAAGTGTTCATCAATGAAATCTTTACATGCCTCTCGCTCCTTAGGGTTAAGCGGGTAGGCCTTGGCAACCTTGGGTAGGAATGAGTCGTCTAGATCTATGCTGTGATCGAACGACCGGTAAGGCGGAAGGGGACCGTCGTCCTTCTTTTGGAAGACGTCCTCGAAGTCTTGGAAGTCCCGCGGGAGTTCCTTCTTGGTTTTCTCTGCTGATTGGGCCAGAGAAGTTGAAATAGTAGTTTTTCGAATGGAGGGTCCAGTTGGCTTGTCTTCGTCATCCTCCTCACAATCTATGAGCGCTGGTATTTCCTCCTGCTGTGTGGTCGGCTCCACGTCAGGTACCTTCAGATGAGCCGTATATGCACATTTCGGATCGAAGTTATTGCCCCACCACAGAGCTTGTCTCCGCCGAAGTTTACTCATCTGGCATTTCCTATTGAAGACAGTGATAGTGTGGGCCACAGCCGCTCTGTCTTGTCATATACGCGTGCACTCCTGTATGGTCGGTTCCATATCTCGGATGTGGACGGTCCCAGATTCCCAGTTAATCTCCAGATTTCTATCCCGGAGCCAGGGCAAACCTAGAATTATGTCATCCTTGCCACAGTCAATAACAAGGAAGTCTTGGAGTTCGGTTGTTTCTCCGATCTGCATTAGCACCGATGCCTGTTTTCGTATCAGGCCGTTTTTGTTGGGAGTTCCATCAACATTGCTCGCCCGCAGGGGAGTCTTTAATCGGGTAGTGGGAATGTCGCACGCCACTACGGTTGCATAGTCGATAAAGCAACCTGTTGCCCCAGAGTCAATGAGGGCTTTTGTGTCAACGCTTTTGAACGAGGTGTGGTCTGGTGGGTAGATGGTAACGGGAAGAGATATGGATTGCGAAGTACCACCAGACACAAACACCGGAGAACATCTATAAGAAATTGAATTGGCAGGGAATGACGTTGACCCATTCCTGCCCTTTAAAAACCCTGGTCGGTTCCAGGTATCGCACATGCTCCTTCGCAGAAACTGGATGTAATCCGTATGCGGGTTCCACAGCAACCATCGATCGATGTATGTGGTTTGGCTGGGTCGGCTCCCAGTCCGAGCGACATGTTCTGGTCAGTTCCGGATATCGCATGTGCCCCTGCCCCTTCGCTCACCGCTCTAACGACCTTGGTCGATTCCAAGTGTTGTGCCACTCTGATTCCGTGTTTGACTGTGTTTCTCATGGCGGTCTCTTGCAAAGAAGGTTGTGGTCCAAGCCCCATCCCTTGACTCGTGGGAGTAGCTGCGTCCGCGTCCAGCATTGATTGGACATCATCATATGCGTACGTGCCAGGATAATGATCCTGGGCTTTCTCTGAGGTGGCGTCCCAGAGCTCCGCCGGCGCGATAGCGGAGAACCGATTGTTCCATGGTGCCGATCGTGCAGCCCTGGCTCGTGGTGCTGCCCTGATCACTTCCTTTTGGCACTCTTGGTAAGTGGCCATTCTTACCTCAGCCATGGCCTGGTAGCCAGCCTCCTCGTCATCGGACGAGCTGCCCTCCCCGAAAGCAGTTTTGAGGATCTTTATAGCGGCGCCTCTGTCAGTGCTACCCATATTGTTGAGGTACGCAGACAGGTCATCATCTTCCTCCATTGTGGTGGTGGTGCGTGCCCGTTGTTGCGGGACTTTGTAAGTTGGATGTGCGGAGCATCCAGAAGATGTGGTCGGGCGGGGACGTGTTGTCTGGTCGGTTCCGGATCCGTGGTGGTTGGAAGACCTACAGCCAACCTTTTGACAAGTGAAACATTGATTCTTCCGCAGGTACTCAGCGCACTGAGTTGGCGATAGACGTACAGCATCTACGTCCATTGCATACGGGTCCTTGTGCGATTGAGAAGAGGGAGCCGGGATATGTGGCACTCCCTTTCGTAAATCTCCAATCCTCCTCAGTTGTTGGGAGAACTGGCCTGCGTTCTTTATCCAATCCTTGTAGTCCTCCGGGATCTTGTTGCACGAGAGAATCATCGTTGCGAGCTTGGGACTGAGGCCATGGATGAACCATTCCACAAGAGCATGCTTGTCAGTGATACTGGACTTCTCAGCGAGAAGCTGGAACTGCAAAGCGTAGGTGGTGAATCCATCACTCCAAGTTCCTTCAGTATCCTTTCCAGCATTTTGACGGAGTTTGGAAAGGTCAATCCTAGCCTTGGTGGCTATGTCGTAGGGGGAGAAAGCGGTCTCGAAAGCTTCTTTAATCTTGTCGAAGGTCTTTTCTGCACCGTCGATAGACAGGTTTGCGAGCTTCATCAGCCATCCTTCAGCAAACGTCTTTCCATGGCCTTTGCTTATCTTGTTGAGGAAAGTAAGGGACTTAGTTGTATCCGTGAATAGAGCGTGATTGATGGTGAAGTACATGTTCATCGAGAGGAGCCATCTGTTGGTGTCCTCTGCCTCCCCAGAAAAGTCTTTGGGAAGGCCGGCCTTTATTTCTGATACCATGTTGTCGTCTTCTGGAGCCGAGTCAATGTCAATGTCCTCCTGCACGGTCGGTTCTGGGTCAGGGTCGTGAAAAACAAGAGGAGGTTCCTCGTCTAGAGGGATAGGGGAGTTGGGCGGGGGAGGCTGGAGTGCGGCAGCTAATTCAGAGACGGAAGGAAGGGCGTCCGCGTTTTGTCCTTGACTCCTGTTAAGATCTGCGAGCTCCCATTGAACTTGTCTGTAGTGATTGACAGCCTCCGGGTTGGAGAATCGATCAGGTAAGACAATGTGAAAAGGGTGTTCGTCGGGGAGTAAGTGGATCCGAGGGAGTGGCGAGGAAGAAGACACGGTGGGTGGAGGGGAAGGAGAGTCAGAGGGTGCTCTGAATCTGCCGACGCGGGAAATGTCGGAGTGGGGGAATGTCCTCTACTGAAAAGTAGGGACAGATGGAAGAGCTAGTTCTTTTGTAACGCACAGCGTAGTATTAACGTAGCGTGCTGCGATACGGGGCGAAGAACGTGTGAGGTATAGATGAGGAGTTCAACTCAAGGACGATGCCGAGCTTCGAGATGATGCGAAGCCTAAGCGGGTCTCTTCTATCCACAGGTACCTGAGAGGCTCTCTGGGACTCGAAGGTGGTGGACTAGAAACAACGCTGATATTGCGTAGAACTAGCTGGGGAATTACAAGAGTGAAACGACAAGTATTTATACAGTAAGCCCCTAATCTAGGTGAAGGGTATAAATGGATGCGCAGCATCCACAGTCATAAAGGCTATGTATGCGCAGTATGCGCAGCTACATGGCGATGAGTGTGCAGCACGAATCAATGAAATAAAATAGAGGCTATGCCACAGCCATGAAGTCTGAATAAGGAGCTGTGGCGGAGACGGAACGGAAGTCTAGATATGGTATGGGCGGGGCGCCATGTGAGACGGAAAGAGATGGAGATCGAGAGATGTATCTGGTAGTACATGTGGAGGACGACTCCACTATGAATACAGCCGCGTACGGCGAGAGAACAAGTCTGAGGACGAGTGAACAAGTCTGAGGACGAGTGAACAAGTCTGAGGACGAGTGAACAAAAAAGCATAATGAAAATTGAGTACCCCCTTTGTAGACCGTAACAATGGGCCAGGGCTTTTATAATGTAGCAGTGTGTAGGATTGTCCTTCATGTTACAGCAGCTTCCTGCAGAGAGTGAGTTGAGTGGGCAGGCCTGGGGTTGGTATTCCAAACCCAACTAACAGTAGTCTATGTATTCTATATAGTAAGGACTAGCAAAATAAATATCATTAAAGATATTTCTAGAAGTAATAAAGCTAAGAAAATGAAACTTGAACCACCCAGAGGAGTTTAGGAATGTACTGTAGGAAAATCCAATAGCTTTTATGGTGAATATAGCATATAGACTTGGGCCACCATATCAGAGTGGTGAAATATATCTCTGACATGGTCCCTTTCACTGAACATATCCTAGTGGTTAAAAAATACCATGAGGCTTTGTCTCACTATAAGAATGGGGTGTGTATTATTGGACAGCATGAAATAGATGCATATTTCACAGTAGCTTAATGGTGAATGTTGACCATGACTCAGAATTACAGGAAAGTCTATCTTTTATATATATATATACTATTATTGAATAATGTAGCTGTTCAGGTACCACAGAGTGGTTATGAAGGCTCATACATGCTCTTTACCCAAAGTCAGATGACCATCTACAACCACAACAACCCAACTCTACTCAACTATAATTCTAACCTTTGAACATTTTCTTTGTGAGTAGCAGGTGATAATGTGCCAATCCCTTAACTTACACACTATCACCAATTATATAAGAATAAAACACCCAAAGGTTGGAACTACTAGCATAGCTGAGTAGAGTCAGGTCACTGTAGTTGCAAATGGTCATTCTACTTTGGGTAAGGAGAATGTATAAGCATTTACATTGAATCTGAAATAATCAATAACCTAACTAACTTGGACTAGAAAGCTAATAAGACTTAGCAATGACTAGTGTCTGGCTTGGGACTGTTAATAGGAAAACTCCAAGAAAAATACTTCTCCTATCACTGGTATTTGTACTATAGGTACATGCACACAGGCCAAGCTGTGTTTTCTATCCTATTGAAAATATAGAGGAATGCTATTGAATAATAAGGAATAGTCATAGTGAGTCAGTATAAGTTAGAGATAGGAGACATATACATATACCTTATACAAATAATGACTCAAATCATCACAAAGCAGAAATCAATCCAATAAAGGTCTTCAGTGGTAAATATAAGGCATTTGAGAGACCAGGATGTCATGTGACCTGATAAGATAAGACAGTAAGCAAGGAAATGGTAGTGAACTAGGAAAATGTTTAGGTTATAGAGGCTATTTGTGTGCATGTTGAATATCTAGTGAGTAATTGGAAAAATCAAGCAGGGTATTTATAATAGAACCACTCTGTGGTACCTGGAAGTTCTGACATCAATGAAGTTCCTAGTAGCCAGCCCCCTTGAGCATCAGGAATCATCACTAAAATATAACATTTGTATATATCTTATGGACTTTGGTTTTTTGAAGAGAATCTTAGCTGGTACATCTGATGACTAATTACTCTCAGATGATTTCTCTAATGAAACAACATAGATTTATTTTAACTATCAACCTGAAGTCATCAACACAATGCTGTTGCTTACAAAGGAATATGAACCTATTCTAGTAGTACTAGAGAGAACCCTGGATTTAGAGACCAATACAGAGAAGTAATGGATAAATCCATTTCATGTGCAGTTGCCAATCAAGATATGTTGATTAGGTGTACCTTCAATACTGTGTCTTATATGAAAGTCTTGTTGATGCAGTGCAGAATCCTGCCATCAGGCAATCTCCCTGGCACCAGGCCATCAAGAGCTTTTTCATCAGACCATTGAGAAAGAGCAATATCATCTGAGTCAGCTGTAATACTCATAAGTGTATATACCTACAAAGACACTTATTAATAGGTTGGTTGCCCAAGCCAGTGTAACGCACAGCGTAGTGTTAACGTAGCGTTGTAGAGACTGGTGCGTCTCTATGGTCGTATCTCTCACTTTCCACATCTTCCATTGTCACTTACCTTGTCCACTGCCTATACCGTCACTTACCGTCAAAGTCCGGAGTCACTCCGTTAGACCGGTACTACTGGTCTACCACCGGTCTACCTCGGACTATGACTGCCATACCGTTTGTACTGTCCTGTCATCTTTACCCCACTTGGGCTATATTCCTCACTTACATACTTGTATTACCACCAACCTGATGGGTCAGTCTTACCTTCATTCTTGTTCCTTGATCGTAGCTAGGGTCTGGGTATGCCCGGACTATAAAGTTTGTATCCATTGGAATTGGAATTACATAGCTTCTGTTTGGCTCACAACTATCGTCACTGTCACCATCTACCGTCTACCGTCTTAACGTCTTTCCACTCATCGTCCAACGTCTTAACACTTTGCCTCTCTTCACTGTCGTATCTACCATTGACTGGTCTACCGGTCTATCTACTCGGACTACTTCCCAACGACCGGACTTCGACCAGACTACTGAGTCGTCCTTGCCGGTCTTCTTCTCACCTGTCTCCCCACTTTCTCAGAGTCGCTTCTCTCACACGCTAACCCAGTAGGACTTGTCCTACCAGATGGACTAGCAGCTTTACAACTGGAGCCCACCGCGAGGGACTCACAACGGGATTCCAGACGAAGAAGTCTCCGACCTACGGCTCAGCGCCAGGAACTTGAAAACTTCCTCAACTATTTTCGACATTTGCAAATCGGCGACAAGTCCGAACTCCTCCAGCTAGTAATGCCCCACAATGCTTGACACAACCGACACAACCTCCCCACTTTAGCCGACCTAGGGATCAACCCTTTGACAGACTACGATTCATCCCCCTTGTCACCAACACAAAACCGGTCTCATTGGTCCGGTATTTCCCGTTCTAACTCCCCGTTGCCACATCTGGTTAGGGACCTGTCACCGGAGCTTATACAGGCACCGACTGATCGCACTGCCCAAGCTGACGAAGCACAGGGTGAACTAAGCGATAGCCCTAGCCTTGACGGTCAGCTGCCTGGTGCTTATATATACTCTACGCCACCCAGAGGAGATCAGTTCCCCATTTTCTGGTTCTCTTCGCCGCTTACACTGCTATCCTCATCAGAATCTTTGCCATTGTCATCAACCTCAGAATCATTGTCCCCATCACTCTCCTTCCTCCTCGAACCTTCTGCCATCTCCTTCAGAGACTCTCCTCTACCATCGGACTTCACACTGGCCCGGTCTACTACCTCACCGTCGAGCCCATCATCGTCTGGACTATCGTCCACTCCCTTATCCTTAGCTCGTTCCCCGCTTTCCTATCTTCGCTCACCGTTACCTGTACCTAACCGATTATCCGTTGTAATGCACAGCATAGTGTTAACATAGCGTGCTGCAATACGGGGCGAAGAATGTGCAAGGAATAGACAAGGAGTTCAACTCAAGGACTATGCTGAGCTTCGAGATGATGCAAAGCCTAGGCAGGTCTCTTCTATCCACAGGTACCTGAGAGGCTCTCTGGGACTCGAAGGTGGTGGACTAGAAACAATGCTGATATTGCGTAGAACTAGCTGGGGAATTACAGGAGTGAAACAGCGAATATTTATATGGTAGGCCCCTAATCTAGATGAAGGATATATAAGGGATGCACAGCATCCACAGTCTAAGGGCTATGTATGCACAGTATGCACAGCTACATGGCGATGAGTGTGCAGCACGAATCAATGAAATATAAAGAGGCTATGCCACAGCCATGAAGTCTGAACAAGGGGCTGTGGCGGAAATGGAACAGAAGTCTAAGTATGGTACAAGGCGGTGCGCCATGTGAGACGGAAAGAGAAGTGAATCGAGAGACGTATCTGGTAGTACATGTGGAGGACGACTCCACTACAAATACAGCTGCGTACGGCGGGAGAATAAGTCTGGGGACGAGTGAACGAGAAAGTACAAAGAAAAATGTATACCCTCTTTGTAGACCGTAACATTACCTCCTTTGTATGGTCGAAGCACCTGCAAGACATTTAACTGCTCAGGTCTCCTTCGTTGACTTCATAGTCGGTGAGGTTGTCGTTGTCGAATGGGTTTCGACAAGTGGGGCAAAGGTCGTCAGCATGGCCAAGTTCCCCACAGAGGAGACAGCGTCGTCTGTGGCACCAGGCTTGGATGTGGCCAGGGGCAGTGGTCCTGCAAAGTGTTACGGTCTATGAAGGGGGTACACTTTTTCCTACACTTTCTTGTTCACTTGTCCTCAGACTCATTCTCTCGCCGTATGCAGCTGTATTCGTAGTGGAGTCATCCTCCACACATGTACCAGATATGTCTCTCGATCTCGATCTCCTTCCGTCTCACACGGCGCCCTGCCTATACCTTATGTAGACTTTCCTCCCGTCTCCGCCACAGCCCCTTGTTCAGGCTTCATGGCTGTGGCATAGCCTTTTTATATTTCATTGATTCGTGCTGTGCACTCATCGCCATGTAGCTGCACATACTGCACGCACATAGCTTTCTTGACTGTGGATGCTGTGCATCCATTTATATCCTTCATCTAGATTAGGGGCCTACTGTATAAATACTCGTCGTTTCACTCCTGTAAATCCCCAGCTAGTTCTACGCAATATCAGTGTTGTTTCTAGTCCACCACCTTTGAGTCCCAGAGAGCCTTTCAGGTACCTGTGGATAGAAGAGACCTGCCTAGGCTTCGCATTGTCTCGAAGCTCAGCATAGTCCTTGAGTTGAACTCCTCGTCTATTTCTCGCACGTTCTTCGCCCCGTATCGCAGCACGCTACATTAACACTACGCTGTGCGTTACACAAAGAGGACATTCATAATGGGGGCATTCTGCCCAGATATGACCCCGTTGCCCACATGTGAAGCAGTGGGCAAGGTTAGTGTGAGCAGGACGAACAGGTGTAGGAGGTAGGAGGGGAGAGGGAAATTGATCTACGTCGATTGGATTGGTCGAAGAGCCCTGCAAGGGTGAGGGCATAGCGGCCGCATCCTTGTCATAGCGACCAGAGTGGGAAATGGAGTTGCCTGTCTCTGCTTTCCTCGATCTCCTGTAGCACATTGCCCCACAGCTCATGCTGCGGAGCTGGGTAAGCTGAAGCAAACCTTTCCACTACCCCATTGGACATTACGAGGAGGGTGGGAGGGGGTTGGAGTGGAAGGATGCCTTCGGGCGGGAAGAGGTCGGTCAGGTTTGGGCTCAGGAGTCCTGGCTCCAAGTAGAGGGATGGTTGCGAGGAATCGCAAGACGTTGGGGTGGTCAGCGGGGAGGGCAGCAAGGGGGAGCTGTCTGGAAATAGGATCGCTGCAAGATCCTCCAGCAGGGACAACACTTCTGCCTCCAGGAGGTGGGCAAGTTGTGGTATTTGCTGGAGGCGGGACAGGCAATGGGTCTGGGGATGTGGTGTCGGGGGACGAGGCACGGGAGTCTGGGCTGATCGTGGAGTCGTCATCCCAGAGAGAGTTTTGAGGGTGTGGGACATTGCAGGCCCAAGTATTGGAGTCCCACGCATTGGGATTGGGGTCAAGATAATATGTCCATAAATTGGCTGGTAAGGCCTGGACGAGTGGGTGCAATACGTGCATGAACAGTGGGACGGGAAGTCCACGAACGACATCTGCGAATCCATGGTTATGGAGGGCATCCAGGATGAGGTCTCTGGAGGTGTAGATGGCCTGTCCCATGGCGGCGGCATAGACAGGCAGCCCCCCATCTGGGAAAAGCTGGGCGTCCACTGTGCGAGCGGTGGCATATGAATAAAAGATGACTCCAAGAGATTGGAGTACTGGAGAGTCCCGAAAGGCAGGTAGGTCTGGGATTGCACAGGCGGCGGCAGGATTCTCAAGAATGGATGTGTAGAGAATTCATCGACAACGGTCAGGGAGTCTGTGGATGCGGATGGGGAGTTGCTGGGGGAGTGCATAGAGTGATGAGAACGACATAGGCGAGGTAGTAGTGTTGACGGGATAGGTAGAGGAGCAGTGGCTTGACTCAACGATGGACAGATGATGGGAGTTAGGATGGAGGGAAGGTGACAGGATCCCTGGCCTTATATTCTGTTAGAAGGGTCACAGCATGTCCAAGATTGGACTTGGGTTCCCAGGTGTTTTTGAAGGATGGGTATCCTTTCCAAGATACAAGATAGTGGCAGCGGCGAGCGGAGCCCCGATGGGCGAGGATTTGATCTATTTCAAATTCCTCTTCTCCGTCAATTACGTCCAGCAGAAGCAGAACAAAATTTGGTCCATGTTCCACAGTTTCCCTATATGGGGTGAGAAGGGAGGTGTGAAAGGTGTTGTGGATTTTCCATGTGCATGGCAGGTGGAGTTTGTATGAGACAGGAGATATTACCTGTGAAATTTCAAATGGGCCTTCATGGCAAGGGGCGAGTTTGCGAGAGGGGTAGCAGAGTCTCAGGTTGCGGCCTTCAAGCCACACCTTATCTCTGACCTTCCAGGGTTTGAATTTTGATGTAACATGTTCTTTCATATAGCATTGGGCTTTTTCATGGGTGGCGTGCGCTTCTAGTCAGGCCTCATCGAGGTCACCAAGTCATTTTTCTAAGGCGGGGAGGAATGTCGTCTTTCCTATATTGGAATAAGCCCTTGGCTCATAGCCCATCATTAATGAAAACGGGGTCTTTCCCATTACAGAATGGATGGAGGAGTTGTGGCAATACTCTGCCATTGGCAAAAGATCTGACCATTGGGTGGCGTTGCGGCGCCATCACCTTGACAAAAGATCTGAAGGTATGTCTCTAGTTCTTGATTGACCCGTTCTGTCTCTCCATCCATTTGCGGATGGTATGCGGAGGAGAGGAGCGGATCATAATCCAAGAGTCTAGCCAGTTCCAGGGCGAAAGCCGAGGCGAACTGCAGACTGTGGTCCGAGATAGGTCACCGAGGCGTTTTTCTAAGGTGGGGATGAACATGGTTTTTCCTATATTGGGGTAAGCCCTTGGCTCATAGCCCATCATTAATGAAAATGGGGTCTTTCCCGTTATGGAGTGGATGGCGGAGTTGTGGCAATACTCGGCCATTGGCAAAAGATCCGACCATCGGGTGGCGTCGCATTGACAAAAGATCTGTAAATAAGTCTCTAGCTCCTGATTTACCCGTTCCGTTTTGCCATCCGTTTGTGGGTGATATGTGGAGGAAAGGAGCAGATCATAATCCAAGAGTCTAGCCAGTTCCAGGGCGAAGGCCGAGGCAAACTGCGGACCGCGGTCCAAGATGATCTTGTCGTGTAGCCCAAAGCGAGGGAAAATCTTCTCAAAGAAGAGCTGCGCGACCCCGCAGGTGTCCACACTCTTGTGAGTTGGGGTGAAAATTACCCCCTTTGTAAGGCCATGGTCGACCATGACCATAACCGAATCATAACCATTGGACGGCGGCAAGTCCATGATGAGATCGACCAAAAGTGTGGAGAAGGGGCATGTGGAAGCGACCAGAAGAGGGGTGAGAGGTGGGACGGTGGGATGGGTGTTGACTTTGTTAGCCTGGCAGACGGCACAGCCCTGGACAAATCGCCGGACAAATGCCATCAGACCTGGCCACCAATAGTCACGTTGTACCGCATTAATGGTTCGGTAGTAACCACCATGACCACCCACAGGTGAGTCATGGATGGAATGTAGGAGGTCGTTCCAGTGGGCTTCAGGCACATAGGCCCAATCCTTGAAGTAAAGCAGTCCTTCGTCGAATCACCAGTCATGCACCGATGAGCGGGGAATGCCCGAGGCACCATCGTGCAGCTTACACAGCTGGTTGATGATGAAGGAATTGTCAGAGGTTGACTGCTTGATAGCGGTCCAGAGGTTGAGGTCGATCCTTTTTAAAAAGAGCTCTCCTGGAAGTAGGGTAACTTCGGAGTTGTCAACCAAAGTATCCAGGGCATCCTTCTGCAAAAGAGCGTCTGCCGGGCCCATATTGGCACCGGGTACATGTAGGCAAAGACAAGGGTATGACAGACCCCGTGGGGTCTCAGGTCTGTTAGGGGTCTGGGTCTGGGTGTCACTATCTAATACCTGTACCCTCACCCACACCCAGGCACGGGTTGTTGTTGACGCCGAAAGAAATTAGTCTATATTCTAGTACCACAATTGTAATTGCCAGTCTGTTACTTCATGGCAGTGTCAAATTACAAATTTCCATGAAAGTTTTGCTAAGGGCCATTGACACCTCCATTTCCTTTGCCCAACCATGCAGCAGCTCAGATTCTTGAACTCTGTGAAGCGCAAATTGAGTGAGAAGGCCCAAGCAACACTAGAGGATGCCATACCACGCAAACACCAGAATGATCAGGGGAGTACCACCATAGCACCGCCGAAGAACTTGAAGAACAATTTTGGCTCGCGGAACATTGCCCCACTGGCAAAAGTTGCCCGTGCTACCCAGGAAGACAGCTCGTCAACTACAAAAGGTCCTCCCACTCCCCAGGGAGAGGAGAGTATCCATCAGGGGAAGGACACATCTGTCTCTCATCAGGCATCTGTCTGCACTGAGGAGGAGGACAACCGCATGCATAGAGATGCAGAGGTCATTGTTATCCATACAGACGAGGAGCAAGATGGCTCCCCTCAAACAGGTCCTGAGGAACAACTCGAGAACTTGATGAAAGAGTGGACGTCGCCGGTGTATGCCTTCTTCCATCCCCGGCCCACAATCATCAATGTTGATGGACGGCGCACATAAAACTTCAAGTGTGCAGCACATGGCTGCAAAGTCAAAGTTCGTCGGTATAATGACACAAAGGATGCAAGGTCAATGAGCAACTTATGGAAGCACATCAAGGTGTGTAAGGGCTGGGGGAAAGAGATCCTGGAGACTGCAGATCAGGCCAAGAATGCAGACGAGGTAAAGAATAAATTGATCGGGAGGTTTCTGTGGGATGGTACAATCATGGCTATGTTCGAAAGAAAGGGAAAAGGGCAGGTGACTTATATGCACTGGCAGCATACTCGCGATGAGACACGGTATGTTGTTTTGTGCCACAAAATCAGATGTACCCTTGATTGAGTACTTTGTTAGGGCCGAAATCGTACGCTGGGTCAGTGAGAACTTACGCCCATTCAATATTGTTAGCGATCAAAGCTTTCACACATTGATGAAGACTGGACGACCTGAATATTACTTATCCTCACCAAAAACAGTATCCTGTGATGTTTGTCTGGTGTTCACACGCACCCGACAACGTGTGGCAAAGATGCTACAGGAATACAAAGGCCATATCAGTTTCACTACAGACACATGGACCTCACCTAACCATTGCGCCTTCATGGCATTCTGTGTCCATATGGAACACAAGGGCCATTTGCGAACATTCCCACTGGACGTTGTGGAGGTTGCAAAGGTTGGTTATTAATACTTTGGGTCACTTTGGGGTACTTACTGGTGCCTAGTCCCATACCGGGCTTACTCTTGCTGCTGTCTTCACCCAAATGCTCAAGGACTGTGGGATCTCTGATAAGGTACACCAATGGGTTGCTGTTCTCACTCACCTGACCAATCCGTGTTAGATACTTAGCATAACATGTGATAATGCATCCAATAATGATGTTATGGTGCAGGAAATGATGTCTCTGATAGATGGGTTTGCAGGCCCATCTGCACACACTCAGTGCTTCCTGCACATCATCAATCTAGTCACAAAAACACTTCTGCATCAGTTTGATGTCAAAAAGAATGACAGAAGTACCACTATGGATGATCTACGCGTGCTGGAGGATTTGATGATTGAAGACAATGGGGACAACCAGGCCACAACGGATGAGGAAGCGATGGATGCGGATGTGGATGTGGACAACTCGGATGAAGGCTGGGTGGATGAATTTGCAGAGATGAGCAATGCAGAGCAAAACACGTTGGAGAGAAGCATCCTACCAGTGAAGTTCGTGTTAGCAAAGGTATGGACAAGTAAACATACCATTTAACCACACTAAAAACCATTCCCAGCTTCATAAATTGTCCTATACCATCCTCAAATCTTCTACCCTCCATCTTCCAGCTTGGTGGGACATTTTGAGCGAGCTACAAGTGAAGGTGACTTTGCTCCCACGCGATGTTGCCACACAATGGAATTCAACTTTGGATATGCTGGATTATGCATTGAGACACAGGGAGGCAATAGATCAGATAACACAGAGGCGAGAGGGTGGGTTGCGAAAGTTCGAGCTGAGTAACATTGAGTGGATGATCCTCGAGCAGTTGTGGAGTGTACTGAAGGTGTGGCATCTGTGCAGTGTGATGACATAAGCACACACTGACCACTCATGCTGGCCACAGGTACTGAAGGACGCCACGCTCTTCTTTTCTCATGCGGCACCCAACCTTGCAGCCGTCATTCCAGCAATGGACATTCTCGACTGGGAATTTTCATCATACACTCGCAATCGTACCTTTTCACCTGCCGTCCATGCCGCCATCTCTCTCGCCAAGCAAACACTGAACCGCTATTACTCCCACATGGATAGCTCAGAGGTATATCGAATCGCCATGATCCTTCACCCTCACCACAAATTGACCTATTTCAAAAATGCTCACTGGGAGGCTGACTGGATTGACACTGCAGAGACTCTCCTGTGTGAAGAATTCAAGCACTTGTATGCCTCCAGTGAAGATCTCCTGGGCTCGGACTGCGCAGACATGGAAACACCCAAGAAGCCGACCCCAGGTGCTAGTGTATCCAACAATCTTTTTGACAACATTGATGCTTTCACACCGCCCAATATAGGA
>JBBPSJ010000271.1:0-29138 GCA_038093535.1 Boletus reticulatus
GCGATCCAGGCATCAGGATAGGTTGACTTGAGATGACTGAAGTACACAAATGCGTCACTTTCCAGCCTGTCCAGATATTTGGCCAAATGCATATTCCGGAATGGGTTAGATTGTTTGAAAAAGCCGTCGTCCCACTCCTCTACGGCCTGTATGATCTGACCAATACCAAGAAATTCGTAAAACATAATAGTAAGCCATGTTGCTAACACACCTTTTTGACCGCGATGGCAAATATTACTGGGGAGAATCCCCCAGGAGGTGGATAGGAAAGTTGTGGGGGTCCTTGGATACCAAATGCAACAGCACGAGAAACCTCAAGAAAAACTTGATCACCGATGAACTCTGTCTGCCAGTGCAAAGAATTTTAACACACATGAAACACGATATCATCAGCAACTTACATTGTTAGCTGCATCTGGGCATTTAACATATGGCACATCCCTCAGGATCCTTTCGACCACTTCTTTATTTCGATCCGTTGCATCAGAGCCCCAGCCACCTAATCCATAATGCTGGCAAACAAGTGCGCGGGAGATGACAAGTGCAGCAGGTTCATTGAGTTTGCCAACAATATATGGAGAGTGGTGAGGACTGCTATCCCTAGACCATTCATCATCACCGGCCATCAAACCATACAGGGTTTGAAGTGCTCGACTTGTTTCTAGGTATGTTTTTGCTTTATCTTGTGACATCCTAAGTGCCCGAGGAATTACCAGTATATGGCCATAGTGGGTGTTACTGGTGACCGTTTCGTGCTGTCCTTGCATATCCATTGCAGAGATATCTCTCTGCTTATGGAGGGGTTGGGCCAACCAGGGAAAGAATTGTCGATATACGGCCGTAGCTAGATTTCGCAAAAAACCACATGTAACGCGAATATTGAGATCCTTTGTGTGCTCTTGAAGAATGTGGTTGATCGCTGAACCATTTAGCAATGAGTTTCTTTCAATGGCCTCTGAAGCTTCATCATTGGAGCCCAAGGAATAGGAAGCCATCGGAATCACACGAGTGAAGATATACAGATCGAAAAGTGGGTGAGTAACATTTGCTCGCTGAAGAATTGTCGAGAAAACGGGTTTGAGTACGCCTAGGAAATAGAGAATTGACGGTGCTTGGGCAGGTGATATGCCCCATAGGCATTCCTTAATGGTCTTTCCTCGCTGCTTTGCACGTGGGTTTCCAAGAGCGGGGGTATGGTACTAGAATCCTTGTGGTCCACTGACAAATTTAAATACGAGGCTCGCGGTCTTTTACTTTGAGGACAAGGGGACTGAGCAATCTGAGCAAGTGGGTATTCGTTTGTAGAGTACATTGTGCGAAGCGGACACATAGGATACTCGGAACTGGATAATAAAGGTCTAACAAAACGATATGCTGGAATCAACACTACCAACAGTCTTACTCGGGATCCGTTTGATATAATAAAAGACAGGCAAGAGTTGGAGTAGCCTGTCCGCTTGGAGCGTCATCGTTCCCAAGCATTTTCTGATGAGGTGTTGATCAGACGGGCACACAGGAGGTAACGCGTTGCTGATAGTGATGTACCCAGCAGTTGATGGCTGCCTCGTCTGCCATCAACTCATATACACGAAGGCGGCCCTACCAATCATTTGAAAAGAATGGTAGTCAGACAGACAGTCATGGCAGTTGACGCTGTATGTGCCGATTCCTTGTATATCTCGCCTGACACCAAAGACATACAGGCACACCCATGACTGAGAAGTTGTGAGAACACACGATCGTAGTCGGCTTCCCCGGCGGAACAAGCCCTGTGGTCCGAAAAACCTTACCTCGAAGGGACCGCGCGACGGCCCGTGCAAAGGTACATCAGCAAACCTACATTTTTTCTGAGTTATCAAAATAAATGACCTGTCTGAGTTGGCTGACATGACTGACAGCATGCTATCAGTGCTATCATTCATAAGTAATTCATCACTATCAGCATTCTCAGAGCTATTAGCATATCAGCTTGTCAGTTAACCAGTGATATCAGTCCAATCAGTCCAGTCAGTTAGTCAATTGATCATCTTGTCAGTCTTGTCAGTCTTGTCATCACATCAGTTGGTCGGTCAACCAGTCAGTCAGTCATGTCAATCTATCAGTCAGTCAGGTTGTCAGTCAATCAGCCAATTCAGTCTATCAGGCCATCAGCTGACTAGTGAGTCATTTCTGTCAGTCGCATCAGTTGGTCAGTTGGTCAGTCAGTCAGGTGTGTCAGGTGTGTCAATTTGTCAGCTAGATAGTTAGTTAGTTAACCAGTCCACTCAATAAATTAGCTTATCAGCTTGTCAGTAAATCAGTTCAGTCAGGTCAGTCAATCTATCATTGATTAGTCTATTCAGGCCTGTCAGTCTTGTCATTTATCTAACTCACCCAGAAAAAATGTAGGTTTGCTGATGTAAGCGAGATGACTGAATGTCATGGTTTGATGTTCTCTATCTCGCGCCTGCCCCCTGTCCAAGCAAGTGGCCGTAAATAGCCCTTCCGAAAGCGTATGCAACACAGCCCCGCAACATGAGAACACGAGTCCTCGAAGGAGCGAGATGGGGGAACTAGGACCCGAAGGGTCCCAGTTCTTAGTCTGTGTGTGAAGGGGACACTCGCGCTTGCACCCTGTTTGCTCGTCCGTCTGACGCCCCTCTCCGAGGATCAGGACCGGGCCACCGGCGCATGCCGATGTACAGTACGAGTAGGGACAGGTAGGAAAAGCGGGGGGAAAGGGCGGTTTCGAGCCTGCGAAAGCTCTCGTCAGGGGGCTTCAACCGCTACCCCTACCGCTCGTTCTTCCGAGACCGTTTAGGGATGTCAGCTACCAACCTTACTCTTCCTCCAGAGGAGTAGACCTCTCCTGCATAGGAGCTGCGGAGGTGCTAAGACGTGCAGACGGTGCGACCTCTGGTTGGGCTGGTCATGAGTGGGGGGAAGCACGAATGGGCAGTAGGTGGGAAGCTTCCAGCCCAGGGGGTGTCCCCAGATATAGTATCTCCCATAGGTACTTGAGCAGAGGGAGACTCTTTCGGGTCATCCGTCGGCATTTATTTCGCTGCCATGCGGTTCCCAACGGTCACGCGTGTGACCATGGGACCCCTCCACCATCCGCGTGGATTCGATAACGACACAGATAGCAACCTGCCACGGAACGTTTCAACTTTCACGACCACCCTGCGACAATCACGACCACAACTTCGTCATCGATAATGTCTGGTGCGTCATGTTGAATTTAAAGTGGATGTGGATTGATGCTTACCGTTGCTGAAGAGCCATCTCCGTCCATGGAAACCAGCACCGGTGGCCGGGTGGTAGTGGCGTTTGCAGGGAATGCCAAGTATGTTGTGGGCGGTGGCAAACTCAAGGGGATTCAAGTTCGGCGAGTGGCAGACGGCCAACAAATGGCATCGTTGACGGCAGAGGGTGTCTTGAGCCTTGCTGGGTCGGAAGATGGCAAGTGGATCGCGGCGGGGACAGCCAGGGGAGAGTCTTTGGTGTGGGATGCCGAGACATACGAACGAGTCCTTGAGCACCACGAACCCCTTCCCGTCGATGGGGTCGAAGTCTGGTCCGGCTCGACTGGCGATCGGCTCTACTCTGAATCAACTCACCGCAGAGTCACTATTCGAGACATTCCGACCGGCAAACAGCTACAAACATTTGACCTCGAGGAAAGTCCAGTGGTCCAACAGTACTCCTCTAAGCACCATCGCTTCTCGGTAGCCACCAAGAATTCCGTTCGAGTATACGACAGCCGCAAAGGTCATTTGCTCGCTGAGATCCCAGTGCAAGCAACCTCACCCTACCTCCCCTGGTCCGTCGACGACGACCACATCTTTGCCATATCCGATGACGGCACAATCAAGCGACTTGATGCAACCACCAGTTCGGTGATCGCGGAGTGGCCAGTGCCCTATAGCAAACACTCACACATTAGTCGACATGGGAGATTTATTGCACACTCTGCAAAACATGCCATCACGTATTGGGACGCGTCTACGCACACCAAGTCTGGTGTCATTGAACGCCCTCTAGAGATATCTTTCTTTGATTTCTCTCTGGACGGTCAGTTTCTCGCAATCTGTGGACTAGATGGAGAAGTTATCATCCAGGATCTTGAAGACGGCTTGCCTTCATGCGATTCTACTGTAAGTATGTGAATCATCGGACTAAATAGTGCATGCCAATGTTTTACTACTCATCCGCCTTAATTCTGTCCTCGTCAAATATTGAAACTGATCAGCTTCTATCTCAGGTACCGCGTATTCATATCACCGAGGTTACATTCGACTCGGGGAAAATGGACTGTCCCGCAGGCGCCAAAGCATTGACAGATGCACCCTCCGCTTCTCACTACCAGAGGGACCACGCACCCGCCGACGCATCCCTCATACGAGTTCTGATCAAGCGAAGCAAAACGTACATTGCCAAAGGTTTGTGGGAGCTGGCGTTGAATGACGCAAACAAGGTGCGTTGCTTTGTGACACTCAGGCTGATTCTGGTCGATAGATGATTATCAGGTTGTTGAACTCGATCCATCGTCCCCATGGGGGTATGAGAGGAGACACGCAGCGTTACACAAGGCAGGAGACTATGAGAACGCAGTCAATGCATTTGAGGCGATGCTATCCAAGATGTCACAATCGACTGATCCTAGTATTCGCAGTAAGGGCGTTGACATCATACTAAAGTTCATCTACCGATACTTGTTCTCTCTACTAGAGCTCCATCGCCATTACATAAATCCAACAGATACGAGAACGATCATCCGACGTGCTGTTCAGCATGCTATCCGTGACTCGCCTCGGGTACTCATTAACACCACCTCCGGCCGATTCCTCAACAAATCGCAACAAGCCTTGTCATTTGAGTCGCTCCCGGTCTTCACACAGTTGATCTCTTCTACCACGACCATCATTGATCATACTCGCATCGAACGCGACGTGACGGAGTACTATCGTTATGCCATGTTTTCGCATGAGCGGGAAGACAACGAACCTCTGTTCGAGAACGTCATTCGCATCATAGTCTATAATCTCAAGGATTCTCCCACCAACGAAAAGCTTAAAATGTTCTGCAAGGTCGTACGGGATGCTGGATTACATTGGGCTTGGAGCGATACCTGTTGTATCAACAGGGAGGCTGACCTCGTGCTCCAAGAAGCGCTGGTCGCCATGTTCAGGTGGTACCAGGGTTCTGCTTTGACTCTCGTTTTACTCCGCGGTGTTTGCTCTCCGTCACGGTATGGTGATCTCATCAGGAGCCTATCGAACACTCGCGTGTGGACATTCCAGGAGTACCATGCCTCGAAAGTCGTTTGGTTCTACAACGAGGACTGGACAATCTACCGGAACATCGACATCCCAAATCACAAGGAGTCACCCGAGATCCTTTCGGAGATGGAGGAAGCAATGGGTGTCTCGACGCAGGCCCTGATGGCACTTCAACCTGGATTAGATGGCATTCGGGAGAAGCTGCGCCTGGTATCAAGACGAGAGACGACTCTCATCGAGGACGAGGCATATTCACTACTTGGGACATTCTCTATGTCTTTGCCGGTCATATATGGTGTTGGAGACCAAGCGCTTGGGCGACTGTTGGCGCAGATACTCACGACCTCGGGAGATGCGAGCATTCTTGCATGGACTGGGGAGTCTTGAAGCTTCAATAGCTGCCTCCCTGGCCGCATTTTTGTATTCAGCCAGTTGCCGACCTCACACATCCCGTCACCCATGACAGCCACTGAAATGGAGACCGTCACTGCCACCTTGCGATCCTCTTCTTTCAGTCGCGACTTGGTCATGGAATTATATGATCGGTTCCAGGAGCTCGCTGCGCCGTCGTTTTTAGGACAACGGCTGGAGCTTTCATGTCTTGCTTTCCCATTGGGGCCTTTGTCAGTTTCCTGGGTCAGCTCGGAACGAGTTTTCCGTGCACAGGCAACTGCACTCGGGATTGTAGAGATTCGAACCACAGAAGACCTATCCCAGTTGGACTCTCTGACTCTTCTCCACCCATGGATCCACTTTCTCCTAGACCGACCGCCTGTGGTAAAGAAAATAGAAGAGGAGGAAACGGATGAGTCTTCATCCGAGAGCACGCCATCTTCACCCCTGTCGATGGACAGGCACAGAGCAGCTCTCCAGCTTATTGCTCGCCTGAGACAACCGTTCGGTGCCCTGTTACTCACGCCGATGCGTCAAGATGTAATAGGGTACCGAAGAGTCGCTTCGGACTGTCTTATCACTGTCCAGGTACAGGAGGACACGCCGTTGGATGACCTGATAGACAGCATACGGATACTGGATGTGGTCTGATGATCTCTATCGGTTACACGGCCTCGATGTCGCATTTGTTTCCCCATGCTTGTGCCGTGCGTTGCAGCAAGCTAGTCTTAACTTGCTGTTATTATTATCTTACGGTGTTGTCCATATTATCGGAGTAGTAGCTACTCCAGATGAAATTATGATTCGTATAGTCATCGTCTGACTTGAATTCACCCCGTTCTGCGAGTCGTGACCGCAAAGAACCAAAATCCCCTGTTCGCAAAGTTGTTCGTTCGTCGATTCGTCGTGAATCGCTATTGCGCCTCGCTCGGAGATTATGTGAGACAGATTCTCGAAAACGGAATTGGAATGCCAAGGTTTGAAGAGAACAAGTAATTTGTCGAACGGGAACACACGTTCTAACATTTGAATGGAGAACGTTTCTATGCCGTTAAGTTGAGTGGGTCTTGCCGATATCCCATGTGCGACGGCGATCAAGAGTATGGAAAGCGGGAGAGAAGAAAATCGAATCACTTATCTGGGGACTAGCATGGTTATGCAGTGTCACAGCACGTTTATTCCTGCGTGATTTCATTGAAAGGACGTTCTAATCCATCTCCTTGCCGCACGTTCTCCACGTAAATGACTGATCGTCACGATGCGGTGATTAAAGTTTTGGGGTGCATGCCAAGGATCTTGAAACACGTTATCAATGTCTTATGGGGGTCTGATAGGCGACCAAAAGGTGGTATTTTCGCAATTCGAATTTTGAACGATACCCATAGGCAGATTGTTCGGCTTGGTGGAATCGAAGCTTTGACACGTTCCATAAATCGGTCCTGTTTCGGGACCCACGCTGAAGTTTGTTTTTCAACAATATAAATGTCAACCAAGCATGAGGTATTCCGTCCTCCTCATCATCACTCACCGTCTTCTGAATCACGACGTCTGCTAAATACTTCATCTACTCCAAATCAGACGGCGAACCCAATGTCAGTATCTGGTTTTTCCTGAAAGAGCAAGAACAGCAGGGGGTAAACGGACAGCCTGTTCGAATCAACGCTGATCTCGTCGAGGTACTTGATTTCCTAACCCCAATCGAAGGAGCGAGCCTCACACCGCTTGTAGTGGGCGGTATCACCACCAATTCGCGGGGGTGGTCCGCACCGCTTGGGCCCTGGCCCGTACAAGTACACCATGGAGCTTGAGGGAGAAGTCCTTGCAACGAACAACCTAGAGCCCCGAGACTGGTTCCTTATCCCCGCCAACGAGCAAAACACCTACCTGTGAGTGGCAGATCAGTCATTTCACGTGTGCAGACCTGACCCACTCGTTCGCCGCATCCTTCGCTGTTTAGTATCTCAGCCGATCCGGTGGGCAACTCTGTATGGACTGCAGTGGAGTCGAGAGAACCGGTATTCCATTCTGCTTTTATCCAAACAGTTTTATTAATCGCATATCATAAACAGGTGAGAATCGAACCGTTCACCCGCGGAAATCAGAGCCAATTGTTCAAAATCGTGCCTATTCCCGAGGAGTGAGGAATTCAAGTAGTCGACTGGTGTACGATCAAATGTCGTAACAAGGATAAGGTGCCGACAGAGAATCCTGTAACGCAATGCCGTCAGAAACAATGTATGATGATTCTGATTGAGACAAGCCATGAGTTGTTTCCAGAACTTGAACGTATCTAGGCATGGAGCCAAGATTGTCCACTCACAACAGACCCGTTGAAAGGATCACATGGGCCAAATGGCCCGACAGAATGATAAATACGATAACAAATATTGTAGCGACCCAGATCCAGGGCCAACATTGTGGGGTTATTCAGGACGTTGCATGTGGGGAACGATTGATGACCCCTTACTCAAATGCGCCCTGCTTTTGTCGACCGTGTGCGGTGAAACGAAGACGGAGAAGAAATGGCATACCTTCATTACGATCATGATGATTGTTGGAGCCTTCGGGAGGGTGACGAACGAGACAGAGTCTGGTCGCTGCCTACTA
The DNA here is from genome assembly GCA_038093535.1 of Boletus reticulatus. Classification (NCBI taxonomy): domain Eukaryota; kingdom Fungi; phylum Basidiomycota; class Agaricomycetes; order Boletales; family Boletaceae; genus Boletus; species Boletus reticulatus. The sequence goes on from JBBPSJ010000271.1 coordinate 8,262, forward strand.
CAGATTTAATGTCCGCTATCCGACATCATTATACACCACACCATTACCAACGGACGAATCGTGCTACAAGGGACTAGTCCATATACCGTCTAGACTCTACGCTAAGCATCGCAAGCGGACAGTTGCATGCTCCTTTGCAAGTGGGGTTCAACTTGAAGTTGTCTACCATCTGGGTGTTGAACAGTTCGAGAAGAATGATGGTAGTGGATAGGTTCGCTTGCGTGTAGGGGCCGCCTTTAAATTTCTGCTTCGAGTACACTAACGATGTGTATTATTTAGGTACTCATCCTTGATTTAGGTCCGCAACGTCGCCAGAGTTTTTTCTTTTATTTTCGGCCCGATTGCGGGATCCCATCATGAGTTGCCACGACTTGCCTCGGATATCGGGAACTACCTCGAACAGCTCGGTTTCATCTCTGCCCTCCTTCGCACCTCGGTGGTCTTTGTCAAGTACACCTCTGCTCTGCGGTCGACTACCCGACCGTTTTGGCGGAGAGCACTTCGCGTCCCCTCAGGCTTTCACGTACGTCCATCATCTAACTTCTCTCTCCTGACAATTGATCGGTCCATGTTCGGCGCCGACGTTTGCCATTGCTCGAAACAATCTGCGCTAGGGAAGCCATCCACAACCGGTGGCAACGATGATACTATCCAGTGCAAATGAGGAATCCAACATCGTATCCAATGTGGACAAGGATCAAACCCCGCTAGCAGCGATAGGACACCGAACGAACACAGGCGGTGTATCTGTACGCCATTGAAATAGGTTTGAGGAACGGTGCGGAACACCAATGATCTCGCCACCTTTTTTTGTTCTCCAACATGTACATAGGTAGTATGTTGAATTCAACCCAGAGCAAAGGAATTTGCATGTATAATCCACTCGCAGCGTACCACCAAGCAAACAACGCCCGCCTCGATGTTACAGCGCTCTCTCCAATCCTTCTCCCCTAGATCTTACTCCCTGCCCCGAATGAGAGGGTTTTCGTTCAATCCCAACCCGTGCGCTCTACCCGCTCCGAGATCAGCTGAGTTATTCGTGGAACCCTCCACCTCCAGAATCTGGTCTCCGTCCACGAATACCATCGCAGATACGGCGGTGGTGTCCAGACCGCCGAACCCCGTGTCTGCATGAAAACGACCATGGGTGTCACTGTCGTATAGCTCCCGTATACCGATGATGAACCGTGGGATGAGGGTGTAAAAGGTTATATAGATAAATATGGTTACGAAAAGTGCACTATTTTCGGCTGGCGCCCCGGCTATGGTGAGCACCTCGATGGTTTGGTAAAGCATGTTCCTATAAGTTGAGGGGGAAGTATTTTTCTCGTTAGAATTCGTGAGGCTAAATGTCAGGAGCATGAGCAAAAACCGATGGCAGGAAGGATAGTGGGGACGCACACCAAGAAATAAAGGATCCCGTCTCGCACTAGTTGTTGCGTGTAGTAGTTGGGCTGCCATTGCTTTGTCGCTCTGTACATCCCAAGCGACTGTTTCAGGTTTTGCGAGACAGCGAAAATGATCAATGCAGCACTGAGAACCAACCGCGGGACAGCGATATACACGCTGTGCATCGGTGGAACATTGATGGACGAATCGTTGCACAACGAAAATCCAAGAACATGGACGATTGTCACTGAGAAAAACGCGGAGGTTAGGTTGTATCGATGCACGCATCCCTACATACCTGAGAGGTAGGTGTTGGGGTTGTTGAGGATTCCATCCAAAACAATAGCAACAACGCTTTGTACCATGTAAACGAATAGGAGGATACAAAGAATCGTTCTGGATCGATTACAAATTGCGTAAAGGCGCAGAATCATCGCCACTATAACCTCACATTAACATAGAAGATGCGGTCAGAGAGCTGAGCAACTCACAATCAGCAGCAGAAAGAAACAATACGTATGCCCAAGCAGATACTAGAAATATTACAGTACCTTTGAAATATCCATATCCCATTTTGAGACTGGGGATGCAAGTAAATCGACGAGCTTACACCTATTTCAGCATTATAACTTCAAGGTTTGCGTCGAAATTAAGATACATACGTCTGTTGGAATCAGATAATTAATGGTGAACGGGGTGTAAACCGAGAGAAGAACTGACTTCTATGGGACCAGAAATAAAGGAGGTGCCATCTGCAAATGTACAGATTAAGATGATGAATTATAGTTTGGGCAATGACTGTACCAAGTGCGGCCGTCCTGAGTATGTATTCAGAGTTAACCAAGTTTGAAGTCACGTTACAGGCATGTACACCTACAGAATCCAGCAAAGTCCGGCGTAACGGACCTATTGGGGTGGTCAGATGAAAATATGTGGGCCACCACCTGAACGGATTGTGCATACGACAATAAACACAATAGATACCAATCTCCAGGGCCGGCACTGTGAGGTTATTCAAGACGTTGTATGTGGGGTGGCAATTGACAACTCCTTACCCAAATGTACTCCACCTTTGTACATTGTTGGCCATGACACGATTATAGAAAGAAGACAATTACCTCTCTCGAGAAGGTGAGGACTGCGGTTTTGACATTTCAATGGTAGTGAAAAAGGAATGCTCTAAAATGCATTACTTACAATGATCATAGACGACGGCAGTAATGACAACAACTGGCTTGTGGTGTCAGATTAGCCATTAGGGAGGAATGAGGAAACAGATGAGATGCATAGTTGTTTAGAACAACAGATTTCAAGGTAGACTGCAGGTCGGAAGACATGAGGTGTAAGGGAACAGTAACGAGTTTTAAAACAATCAACGGTCGAGAGTTCGGTGTGTGGCCTCCCGGAAGACAAGACAAGCTATTTATCCTGTGCCCACGCCGTGAATAGACGTCTCCTTGAAGTTATGCATATAGCACATGGACATGTGCGATATGAGCCCTCCTGTACAATGTACCTTCAGAAGATGAGATCAAGTATTGTAATCAACACCGCACCACATCGTTCCGCTACTTTCACGACAGCACAACGGGATGAAGAATGCTGATTGAAGCGACTCTGAACTGTTCAACGGGCTGTCAGCGGCGTTTTGTCACACTGCATAGCAAGTTTAGTACATGTCTGTCTGCTGCTCCCTTGATTCGTCTTGAAGTTGTCTATACGATCCACATGGTGAATAGTTTGAGAAGATGATGGAACGGGAGTTCCACGTTCCTCGGCGATTTCCTTGTCATCTCCAATGGAAGTCCGCCCCGAGTTTGGTTACCGTAGTCTCAGGCTTCGGCGGTAGACGCTCGTCCTCGGTCTTCGCCTGCCTCGTCGGTCCCCTTGATGACTCGCTCGCAGCAATGAGCTTTGGGTCTCGGGAAATGCCTCAAAGCTTTCCCGGGTTGTCTTCTCTCCGCCTCCCTCACGCCTTGTTGGTCTTTGTCAAATACACTGAGTCTGGACCACACGATCGATCCGGACTCGTCAACGAGGGATATCCCTGAGAGCTTGAAGACTTTTACTTTAAGGAAGATGGGACTGAGCAATCCGAACAAATGGGCATCCGTTTGTAGAATACCATTGTTGACTAAGCAATCAACCATACAGAATGGGCGCACAAGCTGAAGCTCGGAACTGGTTCCATGTCAAAGACACAAGGACTGACAAAATGGTACGCTGGAATGAACATACATACCAACGATCTTACTCGAGACCCAGCCCTTGTTTCTTCTGATACGACAGGCAGCGATTGGAGAAGTCTTACTTGCTTTGAGCGTCCTCGAGTCGCTCTCAAGCTTCTTCCAGTCTGATAACGTAGGAAGTAATACTAACATGCTGCCGATAGCGACCCACCTCCCAGTGAGTGACAGCAGACTCTTGGGTATTCGCACCAAAGACATGCGGGCACACCCCAGTTGAAAAACGATCGTAATTATATACGGTAAGCTTCCTAGACCAAGTCCTGTGAGAAAATACTGAAAAATAGGGAGCTCGAAGAGACTGCACGAACGAAAGGGACTGGGATGTTCCTCATGGTAGTAAAAGACTCCTCGTGTACGTCGCCCCCTGTAACAGGAAGCGGCCCGTCAGACGTATAGGCGTATTATTCGGAAGAGGAAACACAGCATCGGCAACACGTGTGCCGAGAACACGAGCGAGATTGGAGTATCAATCTGCCACGGCTTGTTCATTAACGTTCGACCACTCTGCGACAATCGCGCCAGCACCAATAGCTTCGTCGTCGATAATGTCTGGTGCGTCATGTTGAATTTAAAGTGAAGGTGCTTTGACGCTCACTATTGTCAAAGAGCCATCCCCTTCAGCAGAAACCAGCACCGGTGGCCGAGTGGTGGCGGCGTTTGCAGGAAATGCCAAGTATCTTGTGGGCGGTGGCAAGCTCAAAGGGGTACAAGTTCGGCGAGTGGCAGACGGCCAACAAATGGCATCACTGACTGCGCAGGGGACGGTCTTGTGCCTCGCCGGGTCGGAAGATGGCAGATGGATCGCAGCGGGGACAGCCAGAGGAGAGCTATTGATGTGGGATGCCGAAACATACGAACGAGTCCTTGAACATAAGGAACCCCTTCCCGTCAACAGAGTCGATTTCTTCTCTGACTCTGAGTCAACTCGAGTTACTGCATCGACCAACTGCAGTGTCACTATTCGGGACATTCCGACTGGCAAACAGCTACAAACATTTGACCTCGAGGAAAGTCCAGTGGTCCAACAGTCCTCTGAGAACTATTGCTTCTCGGTAGCCACCAAAAATTCTGTTCGAGTATACGACTGCTACAAGGGTCATTTACTCGCTGAGATCCCAGTGCAAGTAACCTCACCCTACCTCCGATGGTCCGACGACGACGATTCAGGCATCTTTGCCATATCTGATGGCACAATCAAGCGACTTGATGTGACCACTAGTTCAGTGGTCGCGGAGTGGCAAGTTCCCTATAGCAAACACTCACACATTGGTCAATATGGGAAATTCATTGTATACTCTGCAAAATATGCCATCACATTTTGGGACATCTCCACGCACACCAAGTCTGGTCTCATTGAACGCCCTCTAGAAATATCTTTCTTTGATTTCTCTCCGGACGGTCAGTTTCTCGCAATCTGTGGACTCGATGGAGAAGTCACCCTCCAAGATATCAAAGACGGCTTGCCTTCATGCGATTCTACTGTAAGTATGTGTGTCATTGGACTAAATGGCGCATGCCACTGGTTTTACTACTAATCCGCCTTGTTTCGGTCCTCGTTAAACATTGAAGCTGATCAGCTTATACCTCAGGTACCACGTATTCATATCGCCGACTCGGAGGTTGCATTGGGAAAAATGGGCTGCCCCGTAAACGCCAAAGCATCGACGAACGAACCCTCCGCTTCTCACCACCAGAGGGACCATGCACCCGCCAACGGATCCCTCGTACGAGTCTTAATCAAGCGGAGCAAAGTGTACGTAGCCGATGGATTGTGGGAGCTGGCGTTGAATGACGCAAACAAGGTGCGTTGCTTCGTGTCATGCAGGTTAGCTTCAAGTCGATAGATCATTATTAGGTCATCGAGCTCAACCCATCATCCCCATGGGGTTACGAGAGGAAACACGCAGCGTTACACAAGGCAGGAGACTACGAAAATGCAGTCAATGCATTTGAGGCGATGCTATCCAACATGTCGCAATCGACTGATCCTGGTATTCGCAGTAAGGGTGTCGACATCATGTCATGGTTCGTCTACTGATACCTATTCTCTACTAGAGCTCCATCGTCATTACATCAATCCAACATATACGAGAACGGTCATCCGACGTGCTGTTAAGCACGCTATCCGCAACTCTCCTCGGGTGCTCGTTGACACCACCTCTGGCCGACTCCTCGACAAATCAGAACAAGCTGCGTCATTTGAATCGCTCCCTGTCTTCAAAAAGTTGATCTCTTCCATGACGACCATCATTGATCATACTCGCATCGAACGTGACGTGACACAGTATTATCGTTATGCCATGTTCCCGCACAAGCGGAAAGACAATGAATCTCTCTTCGAGAATGTCATTCGCACTATGGTCTATGATCTCAAGGATTCTCCTACCAACAACGAGCTTAAAATGTTCTGCAAGATCGTTCGGGATGCCGGGCTACATTGGGCTTGGAGCGATACCTGTTGCGTGAACAGAGGTGATCGCGTCGTGCTCCAAAATGCGCTGGTCGCCATGTTCAGATGGTACCAGGGTTCCGTTTTGACTGTCGTTTTACTCCGCGGTGTTCGCTCTCCGTCACGGCGTGGTGATCTCATCAGGAGCATATGGAACACTCGTGTGTGGTCATTCCAGGAATATCACGCCTCGAAGGTCGTTCGATTCTACAATGAGGACTGGACACTCTACCGGAATATCGACATCCCAAATCACAAGGAGTCTCACGAGATCCTGATGGAGATGGAGGAAGCAATGGGCGTCTCGGCGCAGGCCCTGATGGGACTTCAACCTGGGTCAGACAACATTCGGGAGAAGCTACGCATGGTTTCAAGACGAGAGACGACTCTCGTCGAGGATGAGGCATATTCACTACTTGGGATATTCTCCGTGTCCCTGCCAATCGTGTATGGGGACGGAGACCAAGCGCTCGGGCGACTGTTGGCGCAGGTACTCACACGCTCGGGAGACGCGAGCATTCTTGCGTGGACTGGGAGATCTGGAAGTTTCAATAGCTGCCTCCCAAGCCGCGTTTGTGTATTCAGCCAGTTGCCGACCTCACACATCCCGCCGTGCATGACAGATGCCGAATTGCAGACTGTTACTGCCAGCTTGCGTAAAACGCTCAATACCATCTCAGTCGCCAAATTCTATGACCGACTCAGCGAGCTTCCTGTACCATCATTCGCATCAATACGGATGAAACTCGCATGCATTGCTTTCAAGCTTGGGCCATTAGCAGTTTCTCGAAGTTGGAACGGGTCGGAACAAGTATTCCGTGCACGGACAACTGCACTCGGGGTTGTAGAGATTAGAACCGCAGAAGATCTCTCCCAATTGGAATCTCTGACTCTTGTCCACCCATGGATCGACTTTCTCCTAGACCGACTGCCTGTGGCAAAGAAAATAGCGGAGGAGGAAACAAATAATGAGTCTTCATCCGAGAGCGAACTATCTTCACCACCACCGCCGATGGACAGGCACACAGCAGCTCTCCAGCTTATCGCTCGCCTGAGACAACCGTTCGGTGCCCTATTACTCACGTCGACGCGTCAGGATGTAGTGGAATACCGGAGAGTCGCTTCGGAGAGTCTTATCACTGTCCAGGTACAGGAGGACGCGCCGTTGGATGACCTGATAGACAGCATACAGATCCTGGATGTGCTCTGATGATCTCTATTGGTTACACGGCCTCGATGTCGTATTTGTTTCCCCATACTTGTGCCGTGCGTTGCAGCATGCTACTCTTGGCTTGCTGTTATTGTTTTGCAATGTCGCGACCTGTTCAACCCATCCGTACGTGTTTCTCACAGCGAAATGAGACTGTTTGCGCGAGCTGTAGTAACGTCATCCTGCTCATGGCTGAGTTCCGAGATCTCTCAAGACACTCACAGACGTCGAGCTGCGAACTCGACACGCTCACGTAGGGTCGTCAACTCTAGAAGCATGGCCGCACTCGATGAGCTGGACCAGATGTTGAGATGCTGACGCGTCGGTGTCTTCGGATGGCAAATCGCAACGATTTGATCAACTTCGGCAGTGCGTTATGGAGGCGTTACGAGGAACGTGATGATCCCAGTAATCTCCTTTTGAGGGAGCATACGTTGCTGCTGTTCCCGAGTCGTGCACAAGTATGGGTAGCGATCCCAATGGAGTGCAATGGAACGCATATATGACTTGTACTGGAGATCCTTGTGGTCCACCGACAAAATTGAATGTGAGGCTCGCGGCCTTATACTTTGAGGACGATGGGACTGAGCAATCTGAGCAAGTGGGTATTCGTTTGTAGAGTACATTGTGTGGAGCGGACGCATAGGATCAAACTCGGAACTGGTTCCATGTCAAAGATATAACGAGTGACAAACGGTATGCTGGATTCAACACTACCAACGATCTTACTTGGGATCCACTTGATATAATCAAAGACAGGCAAGAGTTGAAGCACCTTGTTCGCTTGAAGCGTCATCGCTTCCATGCTTTTTCTGTTGAGATATTGATCAGAGGGGCACGCAGGAAGTTACGCGTTGCTGATAGTGACGTATGAGAGAATATTGATAGTGGCGAGATAACGCGGGACGGCTATCGAGGAACAGTACTCAGTCGTCGTGAATAACGGACTGTATATTCGGGTATTTACCTATCGAGGAACAGTACTACGTATAGGTTAGCTTGAGTAGATAAGGAGAATACTAGGTAGCTCACCTCAGTCGTCGTGAATAACGGACTGAGGTGTTCGACAAAGAACAAGGATCTTATATACGAAAGGAAATGTATAGTACGAAAAGGAGATACAAGGATCTTGGTAGATCCGGGTACAGGACTGACGAATCATTAAGTATGCGAAAATGGTCAATGTGCTCATAGAATGATGAAGCTGTGTATCTACAATAGAGAGAACATACGCGAGAATGTAGCGAGTGCGCGCCGCGTGCGTACCGGTTATCTGGTCGGTCCGACGTCGTGGCTGCGCGCGCGGTTGCTGATTTCAACAACGTACCCAGTAGTTGATGGCTGAGTCCGAGTCGTCTGCCATCAGCGCGTATACACAAAGGCGGCCCTACCAATTGGCAGTCGGACAGTCGTGGTACGCATCGTGTCGCTGTCACTGATGCTGACTATTCGCCGTTTCCCTTGTAAATCTCACCGGGCGCCGAAAATATGTGGGCAATTATAGTCGGCTTACCCCGAAAAGACTGCGCGACAGCCCGTAAAAGATGGTCGGGACGTCATAGATCGATGTTCTCTATCTCGTGGACTCGCCCCTGTCCGGGCAAGCGGCCGTAGATAGCCCTCCAGTGTATTCGGGAAACACAGCCCCGCAACACGTGCTGAGAACACGAGTCCTCGAAGGAACGAAATAGCAACCTGCCACGTAACGTTCCAACTCTCACGACCACCCTGCGACAATCACGACCACCAATGACCTCGTCATCGACATTGCCCGGTCCGTCATGGTGAATTTAAAGTGGAGGTGCATTGATGCTTACCGTTGCTCAAGAGCCATCTCCGTCCATGGAAACCAGCACCGGTGGCCGGGTGGTGGTGGCGTTTGCAGGGAATACCAAGTATGTTGTGGGCGGTGGCAAATTCAAGGGGATTCAAGTTCGGCGAGTGGCAGACGGCCAACAAATGGCATCGTTGACGGCGGAGGGTGTCTTGAGCCTTGCTGGGTCGGAAGATGGCAAGTGGATCGCGCAGGGACAGCCAAAGGAGAGCTGTTGGTATGGGGTGCCGAGACATACGAACGAGTCCTTGAACACAAGGAACCCCTTCCCGTCACTTTAGTCGAACTCTGGTCCGACTCGACTGGCGATCGGCTCTACTCTGAATCAACTCACCGCAGAGTCACTATTCGAGACATTCCGACCGGCAAAGGGTACTCCTCTGAGAACAATTCCTTCTCGGTAGCCACCAAGAATTCCTTTCGGGTATACGACAGCTACGGGGGTCATTTAGTGCAAGCAACCTCACCCTCCCTCACGTGGTCCGACGATAACGACCACATCTTTGCCATATCTGACGGCATAATCAAGCAACTGAGAGCGACCACCAGTTCAGTGGTCGCGGAGTGGCCAGTTCCCTATGGCGAATACTCACACATTGATCGACTCGGAGATGAGAGTTTCATCGCATACTCTGCAAAATATGCCATCACATTTTGGGATATCTCCACGCACACCAAGTCTGGTCTCATCGAACGCCCTCTAGAAATTTCTTTCTTTGCATTCTCTCCGGATGACCAGTTTCTCGCAATCTGTGGACTCGATGGGGAGGTCGTCATCCAAGATCTCGAAGACGGCTTGTCTTCACGCTATTCTACTGTAAGTAGTGTGCCATTGGACCAAATGTCGTATGCCAGTATTTTTATTACTAATCCGCCTTGTTTTGGGCCTCGTTAACCATTGAAACTGATCAACTTATATCTCAGATACCATGTATTCATATCGCCGAGGTTGCACTCGACTTGGGGAAAATGGACTGCCCCGTAGACGCCAAAGCATCGACGGACGCACCCTCCGCTTCTCACTTCCAAAGGAATCACGCACCTGCCAACGCATCCGTCGTACGAGTCCTGATCAAGCGAAGCAAAGCGTACATAGCCGATGGTTTGTGGGAGCTGGCGTTGGATGACGCAAATAAGGTGCGTTGCTTCGTGTCATGCAGGTTAGCTTCAAGCCGATAGATCATCACCAGGTCATCGAGCTCGACCCATCGTCCCCATGGGGCTACGAGAGGAAACACGCAGCATTACACGAGGCAGGAGACTATGAGAACGCAGTGAATGCATTCGAGGCGATGCTATCCAAGATGTCGCAATCGACTGATCCTGATATTCACAGTAAGGGCGTTGACATCATGTCATGGTTTGTCTACTGATACTTGTTCTCTCTACTAGAGCTCCATCGCCATTACATAAATTCAACAGATACGAGAACGATCATCCGACGTGCTGTTCAGGATGCTATCCGCGACTCTCCTCGGATACTCATTAACACCACCTCCGGCCGATTCCTCGACAAATCGCAACAAGCCTTGTCATTTGAGTCGTTCCCAGTCTTCACACAGTTGATCTCTTCCACCACGATCATCGATCATACCCGCATCAAACATGACGTGACGCAGTACTATCGTTATGCCATGTTTTCGCACGAGCGGGAAGACAATGAACCTCTGTTCGAGAAGGTCATCCGCACTATAGTCTATGATCTCAATGATTCTCCTACCAACAACAAGCTCAAAACGTTCTGCAAAATCGTACGGGATGCTGGATTACATTGGGCTTGGAGCGATGCCTGTTGTGTCGAGAAGGAGGATGACTTCGTACTCCAAGAAGCGCTGGTCGCCATGTTCAGATGGTACCAGGGCTCTGCTTTGACTGTCGTTTTACTCCACGGTGTTCGCTCTCCGTCACGGTATGGTGATCTCATCAGGAGTATCTGGAACACTCGCGTGTGGACATTCCAGGAGTACTATGCCTCGAAAGTCGTTCGGTTCTACAATGAGGACTGGACACTCTACCGGAACATCGACATCCCAAATCACAAGGAGTCTCGCGAGATCCTGTCAGAGATGGAGGAAGCAATGGGCGTCTCGGCGCGGGCCCTGATGGCACTTCGGCCTGGGTCAGACAACATTCGTGAGAAGCTGCGCCTGGTTTCAAGACGAGAGACGACTCTCGTCGAGGATGAGGCATATTCACTACTTGGGATATTCTCCGTGTCCTTGCCAATCGTGTATGGGGACGGAGACCAAGCGCTCGGGCAATTGTTGGCGCAGATACTCACGACCTCGGGAGACACAAGCATTCTTGCATGGACTGGGAAGTCTGGAAGCTTCAGTAGCTGCCTTCCGGGCCGCATTCGTGTATTCAGTCAGTTGCCAACCTCACACGTCCCGCTATCCATGACAGACACCGAAATGGAGACCATCACTGCCACGTTGCGATCCTCTTCTCTCAGTCACGACTTGGTCATAAGGTTATATGAACGGCTCCAAGAGCTTCCTGTGTCGTCGTTTTCGGGAAAACGGCTGAAGCTTCCATGTCTTACTTTCAATCTCGGGCCGTTGTCGGGTTTTCGGATCAACTCAGAACAAGTACACCGTGCACAGACAACCACACTCGGGATGGTGGAGATTGAAACTGCAGAAGATCTCTCCCAAATGGACACTCTGACTCTTGTTCACCCATGGATCGACTTTCTCCTCGGCCGACAGTCTGTGGGAGAGACAATATCCGAGGAGGAATCGGATGATGTGTCTTCATCTGAGAGCGAACTATCTTCATCACCACCGCCGATAGACAGGCACACAGCAGCTCTCCAGCTTATTGCTCGCCTGAGACAACCGTTCGGTGCCCTATTACTCATGCCGACGCGTCAAGATGTAGCGGAGTATCGGAGAGTCGCTTCGGAGAGTCTTATCACTGTCCAGGTACAGGAGGGCACGCCGTTGGATGACCTGATAGACGGCATACGGATATTGAATGTGGTCTGATGATCTTTATCGTTACACTTGTTTCCCCATGCCATGCTTGTGTCGTGCGCTGCAGCATGCTATTAGTGTCGTCCAGGCTCCATATTATCCGATCGAGTAGTAGCTGTGGTTGAGTGTTCTCGAATTCCTTTTATTACCCTGCCCACTTGATCGATCTAGTAGCACCCAATACTAGCTCGTGCTGTGACGGGACTGGCGCCAACTTCGTGTGGTCGTTCAATTGCGGTGTTGGACAACCCATGGCCCCTGGATTTGCTCAAGGCTCTACTGAGCAGCGGCGGCAATACTATGTGACTCTCATCATTTTCCTGGTGGGTCCGGCCGCAGAGCGGGTATGTACAGCATCACTTGCGGCCTTCCATGAGTTTACCTCCTGGCTTACGAAGCAGCACGACGGCGATCAAGAACGTGGAAAACGGGGGAAAGTAGGGGACAGTATCGAACTTTATCCGGAATTTCGGATCTGCACTGTACGTTCATCGCCACAATTCCATGAATGGAAGCGACCAACGTCCTAATCTATGTTATCTATATTCTCCGTCAGTGACGATAAAGTTCTCAGCTAGTCTGGAAAAGGGGGTCTGGTAGCTCGACTAGAGCCTTTCGGGATTTGAACGAGACCTATCTAGGTATGGACCCACGCTTCCAATCATCGTCCTGTTCGCCTCTGTGGAATCGAAGCATGCATTGACACACGTTTCACAATTCGCTCCCGTTTCACGACCCAGCTCCTCAATGACATAAATGCGACCATACATCCTCTCACCATCCTCAGGATCCAAATGTCTGAACCGTCTGCTCAATACCGCATCTACTCCAAATTACCCGATGGTCCCGTGTCCTTCCCGTCGATGGCGAGCAGCAGTCGCTGCCATTCCGCCAACCCATCCGAGTTGGTAATTACATCCTCAACCAGGTATTTTGTTTCTCGTCCTCAACCAAATGGTACAAACCTCAACACGGCCCGTAGTGGGAAGCGATACCGCCACTCGTCGGTGGTGTCCACTTGAATCCCATGTTTTACAAGTACAGCGAAGAACTTGAAGGAGTGGTCTATGGGACGAATGATCCTGGCGCGGATCGGAAGTGGTTCCTTCGACCCCTTAATGAACAAGACACGTACCTGTGAGTGGGATTTGTTTCTAGTCATGTCTGTATCTTTCGATCGTTACTCATATCTTTGGCGCTCTAGTATCGGGATGGACGAGGAAACGAGCTCTGTGTGGACTGTGGTAGAAAACACGGTATTCCGATTTCTTCCTTTGCGCCAACAATCTCATCAATTGTGGACCTTCGACAGGTAAAGATCGAACCACTCAAGCCCGGAGACTGGAGTCAGGTGTTCAAGGTCGTGCCGAGCAATGCCTGAGGAGGCACTCGGTCCGCGTACGTCCGAGTCTAGTTCCGTGCCAAAGACCAAGGTGAAGCCTGTAGCGCATCCTCGAATGCAATGTACGGAATATGATCGTGGTTCAACCTTTATCTTTGGTGTGATCATGCAGACCAGAACAGTGTTTTTTGGAGCAGAGTATCTGGCGAATCAACGCTCCTCAACTACTCAGAATTGATACTGAGTGTCCACCATGATTCTTTATCTGATTTGATCGACATCCCAGAGGCGAAGGTTTGGGTGTCCATGAGTTACTCCAGATGAAAATGATTCATTGTCTGACTTGAGTTCATTCCGTGCGAGTCGTGACCGCAATGAACCAAAATCCGCTGTTCGCAATTTCTAGGGGGATTAGTTCGTTCGGATGATTCGTCGTGAATCACTATCACGCCTCGCTCGGAGATTATGCGAGCAGATGCTCGAAAACGGGGTTGGAATACAAGGGTTTAAAGAGAACAAGTAATTTGTCGAACTGGAACACGTTCTAACATTTGAATGGAGAACGTTTCTATGTCGTTATGTTGGGTGGGACTTACCGATATCTTATGCACGACGGCGATTAAGAGCATGGAAAGCGGGAGGGGAGAGGACCAAACCACCTATCTGGGACCAGTATGGTTACACAGAGCACGTTATTTTGTGCGTGATTTCATTGAAAGAACATTCTAATCCATCTCCTCGCCGCACGTTCTCCACGTAAATGACTGATCATCACGACATGCGGTGATTAAAGTTGCGGGGTGCCTGCCAAGGATCTTGAAGCAACTCAGATCAGTGTCTTATGGGTATCTTATAGGCAACCAAAGGTGGTGTCTTCGCAATTCGAATTTTGAACGATACCCATTTAGACAGATTGTTCGGCTCGGTGAAATCGAAGCTTTGGCACGTTCCACAAGTCGGTCCCGTCTCGGGACCCACGCTGAAGCTTTTCGACAATATAAATGTCAACCAAGCATGAGGTATTCCGTCCCCAACATCGTCACTCACTGTCTTCTGAATCACGATGTCTGCTTCATTCTACCACATCTTCTCCAAATTGGACGGCGAACCCAATGTCGGTATCTGGTATCTGCTGAAAGAGCAAGAGCAACAGGGGGCAAAGGCAATCGGACAGCCTGTTCGAATCGGCGCTGACCTCGTCGAGGTACTTGATATCTTATCCCCAATCGAGGGAACGAGTCTCACACCGCTTGTAGTGGGTGGCAGCACGACCAATCCGCGGTGGTGGTCCAAATCGCTTGGGCCCTAGCCCGTAGAGGCACACCACCGACCTTGAAGGACAAGTCTTTGCAACGAATGAGAGCTTTCGTTCCCGAGATTGGTTCCTTATCCCCGCCAACGAGGAAAACACCTACCTGTGAGTGGCAGATCCGTCAATTCACGTGTGTAGACCTGAGCCACTCATCCACCACATCCTTTGCTATTTAGTATCTCGGCCGATCCGATGGGCGACTTTGTATGGACTGCAGTAGGGTTAGGAGAACCGGTATTCCATTTTTCTTCTTTTTATCCAAACGGTTTTATCAATCGCGTATCACAAACAGGTAAAGATTGCACAATTCATCCCCGGAAATCCGAATCAATCGTTCAAAATCGTGCCTGTTCGCGAGTGAGGAACCCAAGTAGTCGATTAGTGTACGATCAATGGTCGTAGCAAGGGTAAGGTGCCGACACAGAATCCTGTAACGCGATACCGTCAGAAACGACGTATGGATTATGATTCTGATTGAGACTAAGCCATGGGGTTGTTTCCGGAACTTGAACAGTGCCCACATATCTAGGCATGGAGCCATGCTTCTCCAACCATAAGCGAACTATCGAAACACTCACCTCAGAAAACATGTGGCCCGAAAGAATGATACACACGACAACTGACGACCCCTTACTCAAACGCGCCCTACCTTTGTCGACCGTGTGCGGTGAGACAAAGATGGGGAGGAAATGGCATACCTTTCTTCGGGGGATGAGGACTGCGGCTTTGACATCGCAGTGGTGATGAACTAGCGCCGCAAATGCAACATTCACTATAGTCATATACAACGGCAGTGACACCAACGGCTGAATTGGTATATCAGAATAGTCGCCATATGAATTAATTGGTAGGCGTACGGACTGCGTGTTAGAACAAGAGATTCATGATGGTGATTGGAGGGTGACGATAAAGGAGATGGATGCTATTTATGGTCCGCTATTCGTTCTATAAATAACCATCAAGGCGCACACATCAATACAGCAAAAAGGAACTCGAACGGCAACTGATTTCGATCATATGATTATAGTACCTTGGAGGGAACTGTTCAGTTCTAATCACTGATGCGGTTAGGATACAATTGTTTTGATCGGGGCAAGGTTGACGCCGGTGTTCGCGTCGGAGACATTTCCCCATAGAGGTTCGCACCGAGGATGAACAAGGTGGACGCCCGCCTCGTTGGATCCTTGACAGGGCAACACATCTGCTTCAGCAAGTGCACACAAGAACGGGAGGAGAACCCAAGAAAACTTCGTGGACAAGAAGGGCGTCATGTTCTTATGCAACAAGGAGACATTTCATAGAGAAAAGTTGCATAACGCCCCAAGGTAAGACTCTTCTAGCACACGTGGATATCGTATACGAGAGATTTGAAACGAGAGGGGGAGCGAGGTTACGAAAACCACGATTGGGATACCTAAGAAGTGGAAACATACCAGGACTCGGCGCGAGAATGATGTGAACGAGTATGAAGAACTTCTGGAAGCCATAGATTCAGAGCATAAGGAGAGGGAAGAGTAAACCGAGGGCGACGGTCATTTGTAGGTTACGGAGTCGATTGGCTACCAGTCAGAGGCGCCGGGGGAGGAGAGCGTACGAAAAACGAAAAAGCTCGTGGATCACGCAAGCCATGCCATGTTAGTCTGGTGACCAGCCCGCTATGAGGACCTCGATCACGATGAGGACCGCGTCTATCGACGGTCCTCATCGTGACTCATAGCGGGCTGGTCACCAGACTAATGCCATGTGCCAGTTGTGTCGGATGACTCGGATCATCAGTGGGCACGAATATTATGGTTGGATGCTCAAGCGCTCAACGCCAGGGCCGCAAACCGCCGGCGCCGTTGGCTCCCTTCCTAAAATCATCAGGCCCCTCGAACTCAATTGTTGAATGGAACTACACAAGTTCATCTCGGACGTCTTGGGTGGTAAAGCGCGTGTCCTATCCTTCGACAACGTCGTCTTTGGCCCTGGCAAGGATATCACCCCTGGCGTTCTCTCTGCGCTCAACTTTGCGAGGCTTGCTTTTGCGGCAGAGGGGAGCACGCCTGTCTTGTCCCAAATCCTTTCGTCGCTATGCTCGAAGAAAACAGCTGATGTGCGTACAACTCTTCTTAAACGGTAGATCTACTCATAACCTTGTGGCGTGCAGACTGCGCTTGCAATCTGTCGCGAATGGCCCAGTGATCTCCACCCAGAAGTCGAAGATGTGTATCGCACCCCTCTATTCGAAACGTCGCTCAAACTCGTGTCTACGATCTACGAATTTCCAAGCCTTGATCGCATCACAGGTCTGTTGGGGTACGTTGTCTGATGCCTCTACCCTTTTCCCGTGTGCTAAAGTGCCACACTAGAAATCTCCGCGCTTTGAACTCGTCTTCAGCCATCCTCATCGCTCGTTATCCTGATGTCATCACATGCTTGCGTCTTCGGGCACCTACGCAAGACGTCTTTGTCCTATTCAACCCACGAGTCGGCTCGGAGGACGAACAGGTCGCAAGCTTGACCTTTTGTATATCCCTTCAGGAGATCACACAGCGAGTGTGTGACGTGTTCCCCGTGAACAACATTCACACCCAAGCAAATTTCGATCGTCAAGCGCAGCTGCTCCAAAAATGCACCGGACACGTGTTTGTTCCTAGGGCTATTCATCGCGATGGGGAGGGATCCCTTATTGTGTCTAGTTTGACTCTCCTGACGTTAAAAGCAGAACTAGAGGAGCTCACTCGCGACAATGGTGGTTTGAAAAGGGAAAAACAACGATTGGAAAAAAGCATCCTTGACCTCGAAGCTCAGCTGGAAGGAGAAAGGGACAAAGCTAACCGTACCCAGTATTCTAAGCCATCGGTAATGAAAACTACTCAGAATGCTTCCGCGTTACCTAGCCGAGGCGTGCTGTTGACCAAACCTTCTCGTTCCACTAGTGAACGCGATTACTTCTTCGATGCCGAGGACGAAATGGACCCCGGTTTGGAGTTTGCACTTCAGCTTCAGGCAAAGTTCGACTCCGAAAACGACAATCTCCTGAAGCAGAGGCACGAGCTCATGCGGACCGCACAATGCCAGTACCACTGCGGCATCCGTCTAGATGATTTCCCAGAGGATGACGCCGTTCACATCGACGCGTGTGGACACGAAATCTGTAGAGATTGCGCGCGTGGGCATGTTTGCAGCAAGATCAATGAACGTCGTTTTCCTGTACTCTGTCCAGTTTGTATGGCGGATCACGAAAACCAGAACCCTGGCAGTAAGTCTCGAGGTTGCCTGCTTTTTGTCTTTGGCTGGTGTTCACCGCAACTCAGCCATACCGGGCACATTGGTGCAATTGCTCGGCATCTCCGAAGCACAGTGGGCAACCTGGGTAGAAATGGAAATAGCCAAATTCTCCATCTCGATCAATTGTAGCAAGTGTGTTTTACTTTAGTTCGTGTTGTTGCCCTTGTGCTGATTCTTCTCGAGGTGTCAGCATTTCGGATTCGTTGACAGAGAGGACCTAGAAGCTAATTCTGAAATCCACTGCCCCTTTCCTGCGTGCGACCACGTGTGGTGCAAAAAGTGTCAACAGACGATCGCGCCAGGTGGATCGAAACATTCATGCGATGGAACAGCGGAGTTGGATCACCTCATGCAACAGCAAGGATGGCGGTACTGTCCCAGTGAGTTGGACTTTGCCGCCCGCGTATCGATTTTATGATCTCGCTTCCATGTATAGACTGTAAGACGCCCATTCAGAAGATTGCTGGCTGCAACCACCTCTCAGTATGTGTCCTATTCGGTCGAGATTCGCCGTGACACTGTTCTAATGGAACGTGTGGCTTTCAGTGTATTGCTCCTGGCTGTAACACACGCTTTTGTTATCGCTGTGGTCAGACGAACTGCCGTTGTTAGTGAGATAGCGGCGGGCAAATCAGCGCACCTTCGCACTTGCTCTCTCATGTTTTAGGATACATACAATATTTATTGATGGTGTCTATCGTTGGGAAGGATTTTTGTTCGCTTCGATAAAGTTACTGGTGAGCCAACGACCCGCCGATCCTATCTTAGACAGGCCACTAATGAAGATCGCACACAGTCGTCGCGGGACACATGGTTCAGCGTTCCGAAACACAGTACACGGGCTGGTCCGAACTTGAGATGGCGTATTTGTCGG
Organism: Boletus reticulatus; assembly: GCA_038093535.1. Taxonomy (NCBI): domain Eukaryota; kingdom Fungi; phylum Basidiomycota; class Agaricomycetes; order Boletales; family Boletaceae; genus Boletus; species Boletus reticulatus. The sequence goes on from JBBPSJ010000271.1 coordinate 27,172, forward strand.
TGCGGGTACGGTGTCGCAGGTGATTGACGGCTACATCTTTGTCGGTCACGACGCTCGGTACTCACGGTATATCACAAGGTGCAATCATGTTACGTTTATCGGCAGGGAAGATTACGAAGGACTGGAAGAACTCATCTGTCCGTTCTCCGGATGCGAGCATACCTGGTGCAAGAAGTGTCAGCCAACCCTAAGCTCGGACGATGGGCCGATACATTCTTGCGATGGATCGGAAGAGCTGGCTACATTGTGAGAGAGATGGAATGGAAGTACGATCCGAGCAAGCACGGTTCCACCTCGACCCTGGAATCGCATCCATCTTTTCTTGTCACGAACCGGATGATACTAGTTCAAAAGGGTGGGGGATGCAACCATCTGACAGTGAGTCAAACGTGCGTGGAGGTGTTTTTTTCGGACCGTCGTTGACGATCTACTAGTGTATCACCCTTGGGTGCAACACCCATTTTTGTTACCGGTGCGGAAAGCTGATCACGAGAGGGTCTATCATACCCCGGATTCTTTCTGAGGTCTGCCGTGAACACACATTTCAAACAGTGTAGTCTTTGAAAACGATTGTCGGGTTGTGAAGATCGATGTCTCTACGTCGTACCATTTCCTTGTCGCCATGCGCTTATATGTAGTAAGGTTATTGAACAAGGCAAATCTGGTACTACGGGCGCCAATTTCTGTTTGCGCCATGCGGTGTCACAACCCCGACTCAGCAGCGCTTGCCTAACTTGAACACCACCCAACCCACTCCTCCACGCTTGATCCTTGAATGAGCGACTCCTTCCAGGATGTGTACGCGAAACATCTACTTAAACGACATGTCGTCTACGGATATCCTCTGTGGACACCGGAGCCAATGAGTACACTTCCAGAAGATTACCAAGAGTACGGGCTTCAAATTGGGGATGTCGGCACAGTTGATAGCGATGGCCAATTCGACGTCTTGTTCAATATCTCCAAACGCAGTGATAACCCTCTCCATATGGATGGAGTCCCCGAGAACTTTCAACCCGTTGAGCAAGGCGCCGTCAAGTCCACAAAGAATGCATTATCTGCTCACCCGATTTACTCCCATGGTATACGACAGGTCCTCCAGTCCGACAAACCAAGGTAGTACAGAGTACGACCATATCTAGTTTTCCTGCTGACGGTGTTGTCTCAGGTCAGAGTCGGTCGACTACGAGTTCGCCACGTCCGCCCGTGCGGGCGCTATACTTTTATTACCTCAAGGCGCCATGTCCGTCAAGCTCGTATCACCAGAACAGTTTCGCGCGGAAGCAATGAAGAGCGCGCTCGACTGGTACGAGTTTGCCAGAAAGCGCTACGGCCTCCAGCAACGTGACCTCGATCGTTCTCTCTATCTCATCACTGGTTTCTACAAGGCTCGCTCCTGGTCTCTCGGTTCGTTCAACAACTCTACGGGTACCACAGGGAGAATCCTGGCCCGACAAAACGACAAAGATCCCAACGTCTACCCACTGGCGTTCGAATTTCCCGCCGATTCGCATGATGGTGGTAGTGCCAGCGGGAACTTCAATCAGACTATCTTTATCACCGGTTTCAAGATTACGGTCAACAGTCGGCTCCCGGAAGTCATGGACGTCACAAAACCAGAAACTACCTGGTCCATACTAGTTCGTCGGTTCAGGGCTTATCTCGATTGGTTACGCGGTTTTTCGGGTGGGCACAAGTAGCCTATGGCTGTAGGTAGGCTGTAAAATCAACCCGTCGTGAGCCATCTGACATTCAGCTGATGGCGAATAGATATGGAACACAAACCAGAGCTCTCCCAGGTCAGCTCTATGAACGTATATGTTTGGATTTTGACCAACCTATCCATCAGCCTTTCCATCCCTCCGACATTATCAACTGTTTCCTCCTGGACAAGATTCGTCAATTCGAAATGCCGCAGTACGACGTTGGATGTCTTATGATATTCAGAACCCAGAAGACAGGGTTGC
>JBBPSJ010000272.1:0-28950 GCA_038093535.1 Boletus reticulatus
TGCCACTGTTCAGCGCAGCGTCGTCGGCGTCGTCGTTTCTGGCACGGGTGGTGCCACTGTGATGCATGGTGGTGGTGGTCATCGTCATCGTTGCATTATCGCCACTGTTGGCGCTACAAGGCGAGGGCGAGTGAAGCTCGGAGGGCGGGTGTAGGGTGGTGTCATTAAGGTGGCACCAACGTTGTTGTCGTGTCATTGTTGATCAAGGTGTGGTGGTGGCACAGCGGTGTCGTTCTCGTGCCATTGTCGATCCTGTTGGCATTGTGAAATGAGGGGGAAGGTGTGGTAGTGGTGGTGCCACAGTGGCATCATCGTTGCCATTGTCATGGTGTTTTGATGGTGCACTGTTGTCTCGTGTTGACGCAGGAGTGCGGTGGTGGTGACTCATGGCGTTGTTGTTTTGGTGGTACCACTATGCCGTTGTCTCATTGTTGACACTGGAGCGCAGTGGTGGTGGTGACTCGGAAGCAGCATCGCTGTCGTCGTTGACATGGAAGCATGGTGATGGTGGTGGTGGTGACACGGCGGCATTGTCGTCCGAGTCGTTGTCATCCATGGGTGTGGTGGTGGTTGACGACGCGTGACGCATGGTGGTGGCGGTCGTCGTCGTCGTCGCATTATCGCTGTAGTTGGCACTGCAAGGCAAGGGGGAAGTGAATAGGGCGTGTGTATGGTGTTACCAACATGGCACCAATGTCGTTGGCCAGCGGTAGTGGTGGCATGCACGACATCGTTGTTGTGCCGTCATCGATCGAGGTGTGGTGGTGGCACAGTAGCATTATTACCAGTGCCATTATTGCCGCCTTGATGGTGGTAGTGGTTGAGCGCTCAGCGTTCGGAGCGACGGCGATAGCAATACTGTGTGAAGACCTGTCAGAGGTCATTGTGCAGAAAAAATTTACCAAGTCCGTCGTCTGTGACGCTATGCTGTCACAGAGTATGTCACAGTGACAGCTGTGTGACAGACTTGCTGTAAGATGCTGTAATGGTTCTGACGTGCTACCACAGTCAATATAGCCAACACTAGAAATGTGAACAGCATCGCTGACAACATGTGACAACAGCAGCAATGTAATTATGGTAAGTACTACCTTGACTTTTCCTTTTTGCAGATGCACTGCAACCTGGCCTTGAAACCAAGTCCCTCAGCACCTTGCAGCTTACTAGTAACATCTATTGGGCTCTTAGACTGAGTGGTTAGATAGCTTTCTGTGGACACTGTATGTATAAGCTACTGCATAGTACATGGCAATTCAATCCCTCCTTGCCACTGCCATCCCCAGCTTACTTGAGCAAGCTACAGCTCCAACTCGGCCTGGTGTAACATTGTCCTATTCTTTTCTAGATACATACATCCATGTCGAGTACCAGTCCTTTCCAGCAATCCCCATTCTAAACTTTTGTTTGTTGTCTTTCCATGGACTTTTGAAAGCTCCTGTAAGCTGCGAGGTGCCGAGAAACTTTCAAGGCCAAGTTGTAGTCTGGGGTGGGGCAGCAAAAGGCAGAGGGATGAGTGATATGTGGCAGGAGTGAAGAATACCTACGCTCATGCCACAGAGTCACACATTCCCTCTCAGCTACTTCCCGGGTCCTTCCCGGCAATCCCCATACTCAACTTTTGATTTTTGCTTTTTCCACAGACTTTTGAAAACCGCTGTAATAAACACTTAGCGATGACTGTGGGAATCTGAGTGGCTTGGTTACAGGTACTTGATATCTATACATACCGGCGGCAGGGTCTTTATGATTGACGACAGACGCCACCGCACCCCAGAGGGCATCGATGTCCTCGCCCTGTACAGTGTAGATCTTGAGGCCATGTCCTCTGAGGGTCTTTTGCAAATCGTATCCCTTGAGATAATCGGAAGGATGGCCAGCAATAGTGACGTCATTGTCATCAATCAAGAGCTTGATGTTCAAACATCGGGCAACAGCGAGACAATCTCTGCATCGTTGCCCTCCTGCTGAGGACCATCAGAACCAAGACAAAATATGACTTTGTCTCTGTGAGCGAGGGTGACACCGTTTACGTGTGGCCAGATATGCCCAAGCTGCAGAAGAGCACTTGACGCCCAGAGTAAGGCCAAGTTCTGGATGGCCAGGTAACCTTGAGTTTGCTTCCCGGTAGTGCAGAAGATGTTATGGACAAATATGACCGTGGAGGGCAGAGAGGAGGTACTGGGTCACAACGCGATGGCCTGGTGCCCATCTTCGTCGCTGCCACGGTCGCCATCGTGGTGATGGTGATGCTGCGTCGTCATTCTCGTTGTTGTTAACGACTGGTAGTGCTGGCAGTGGGTACGCCGTGGTGGCTGCGTCGTCGTCATCGTCGTCGAGCTGTTAGTGGTGGTGGGGACACTGTGACTGCAACGTTGTTGTTGTTGTTGTTGTCAACGACTGGTGGTGGTGGTAAGGACACCATGGTGGCTGCATCGTCATCATCGTCGTGGTGATGACGCCGCCATCGCATCCTTGTCGTCTTCGTCGAGCTGGTGGTGGAGGTGGGGATGCCGCGGTGGGTGCGTCGTCGTCGTCATTGACGAGGGGGTGCGGTGGTGGTGGTGGTGGTGGCACGGCATTGTCGTTGCTGTCGTTTCGGTGGCACGTGTTGTGTCACCGTGCCGTCGTTGTCATCGACGAGGGTGCGGTGGTGGTGGTGGTGCGGTGGAGGGGTGGTGGTGGTGGTGGTGGTGGTGGTGCGTCACTGGCGTCGTCGTTTCGATGGCATGGTGGTGGTAGCGCGGTATCATTTCGGTGGCACGCTGGGTGGTGTTACCGTGCCGTCATCGTTGTCATTGACGAGGGGGTGCGGTGGTGATAGTGGTGGTGTCGCGGCAGTGTCGTCGATGAGGGGATGTGGTGGTGGTGATGGCGCGTTGTCGTCGTCGACGTGCCAGTAGGGATAGACAACGACAAGGTGAATAAGAAGAGTCAGTAGGGTCCGATGCTACAGATGAAATTGTCACCATGACACCCAGTTCAGATACATCACGACTCACCTCATCTCTTCTGTCTCTTGCAGTGCTCCAGAATCAGCTGCCAAACCCGCTCCTCCAAGATATCTTGGGGTGCGCCGGTGGTGGTGGTGGTGATGATGACGCGGTGTCGTCCGAGTCGTTGTCGCTGTCTCGGAGGCACAGGTGGTGCCACCGTGCCGTCATCGAAATGCTGACGTGAGTTGGCAGTCGTCGCAGTAATCTCTGGGTAGATAGGGACTAAGTAGTTCGCATCTTGCAATTAAAAAAGCGCCAGTCAAGAAAAGTTGACAGCGAAGCAGCACGTAGGGGACATTGAACCCGTCTCTGCAATGTCGTGCACGAGCGCGCTCTGTCGATTCACGAAGCTCAGGGCTCTGCCACACACTCTCATCTTCTTTAAAACTCGAGATGATCAGCGCGAATGCGTCCGATTCAACAGATGTTCCGCGCCCACTCCAGCACCGTCCAGGCGAGAGGTGAATCGAGTCAGATTCAAACTGGTGCTTTCGTGGAGACACGCTGTTGGGAGGTGAGGTAGGGTAGGGGGTATAGGAAGGTGGGAGGGGGATGTCACGAGGCTTGTGTGTCCAGCAGAGTGATCGGACAGAGCCATGACGGGAAATGGATGGGCCAGCAACTGATGGAACAGCTTGCCATCATCGAATCATCGACTTCGTCTTCTTCAGCATCGCTCATCACCATAATCTTGCGGCTGAGCGCTTTTTAGCCCTCTTGAATGAGACGAGTGAGACGGACCAACGGTGGCCAATCCAGTCCATCCAGTCCACTTCGGGTTCAACATTGTCCAATGGTGGTGCACATGGACATAGTCGAGCTCCAAACGAGGTGAAGTATATGCGGGAGATACGCTGCGAGGAGGGGTGACGGTTTGTAATCTTGCATGAGGCTTGCGGTGGTGACAGCCAGCGGAGCGCCACACGGATAATGGCATGGGACGGAGCTTGCGCGTCTTGGGAGACATTGTGGTCTCGATGTGTTTAGGCTATGCATACAACGTGTAATGAGATCAATAACAACAGAGATAAACCATGAGCCTACTGGATCAGGAACGAAACCCTATCACTGCATTGATAAGGGAAAGGTGGAGGGAGTGGGCAAGGTTGTTTACCCCGGTCCTGCCAGCTGAGGTGTGGATGAGCAAGTGGAGAGGTGGTCCAATTGAAAGGAACACACAGTGAGGCCAACTGCGGTGCCGATCAGGGCAGCGTGGACACGATTGAACGTTCCCCGATGCCTGTATGCGTTCAAATGATCACGTTCGAGGGCTTCTACGTCCCTGGATACCCAGCGAAGCGCACCTGTAATCCCACCGAAATCTTGGCAGATTTGAAAAAGAAGATGCTATGATCGTTAATACACCTTCTGTGCCGTGCTTCAATGGTCTGGATACTCACCTGCTGAACCAGAGGAGAATGGAGGAGAAGAACAACATCATCCACCCGTCGTGCAATTGTGGGCAGTGAGGTTGGCTGAGTTTGAAAGTGTACTTTGCTAACCACGCATTCATACAAGTCACACACCCGTTCTTGAATCAACAATATCAAGATCAATCTTGATAGGATTTGTGTCCGTCTCAACTTTCATTAAGAACCCTCAACTGGTGGCATGGTGGTTTAGTGGCAACTAGGTCAGCATGCCACCTTTTTTCCATGAGTTCCATTCCTCTCTTGGACGCTAGTGAGTACTTGACACCTCTGGAGCTACAAAGTAAGCCACCCATCCGTCAGAGCATTCTCGTCGTTGGGTGCCGTCTTTGCGGGTGACTGGTCCGTATGGTAGACTCCAATCCCAGGAGTCATCGACACCAAGACATGGAGCGTGAATACATGTCGGTCTCGACTCGCTGTCTCCCCTTCAACGTTGGGATTGATGTCCTCTGGATTTTGCTCGATGTTTCTTTCTGTGGAGTTGACGCCCTTTGCGTGGGTATGTTCTACGTGCGTCATATTGGCGTCCTCACTGAGCATGTCATCCAGTCGCTCGTGCGTCTCGTTCTCTCTACGACGTGAAGGGTGTACTCATGTTCGATGCGCCGTCGCAGATTACATTGCATATGATGCCAAGCTTCCTTTCACCAGTCTCCAGTGCCGTGGGAGGAATGAGTACCCCACTGCCAGGTGAGATGCTCTCGCGGGCAATCGGATCTGAATAGAGCAGGTGCTCGAGACAGGGATTGATTGTGTGCTCAGGGAAAGTTTGGAAATAGAAACGACAGTATGATAGGGGGAAGTGAAGTGCGTGGTGCATACACGTCATTGGGGGACCAACCAGCGTCTGGACCGTCCAGGTTTTGCTTCTCCTCTCTCATCTTGTCCTGTATTGACGTTGACATGGATCAATCCGGACACAGCTTTCTCGCACATGTGGAATTGTTGGTGTGTGCATGAACACCGGATTTGGTATGCTCTCTGATTCATCTCTCCCACCAGTTCTTTTGTAATATCCTCTGCAAGGACCACTACGCGTTCCTCTGATGCCACATTTGGTCACCTCGAGGACCATGATTGACACACAGAAACATGTCAATATAACCCCTGGGGCTTATTTTGGAAAGGATGTTGGGTTCCAGTCCATCCAGTCGCATACACTCACACTCTCATGTACATCTCCATATCTGCGCACATGGCCCATTGTCAGTTGACAACCTCCTTGCGAATGTGATGAGCGCCGCAGTCTTGGGGAGAAGGTGCATGACATGGTGTCTCTGGTGTTTTCACACTGCGATACGTAACAGCTGGTAAGGGAGAGGGATGTGGGCCTGATCTCTCTTGCATCCATTCAACCCCACCCCGACACCATAGATCACAGTATTAATGCGCCAGGAATCGGACCTGATGATTTAGTGGTATGTACACTATACTCGAACTTGAAATTTCTTTTTTCCTCAGCTTGGATGCCACAGTCTGAGAAAGCCAGCCTCAATGTTTCACCGGTGGTGCAGCCGAGGCCTAATTTAGGACTACTCTTCCAGGCCGACGCCCACGGTATATCTCTGACAACACAATGATTTTCTGATGATGGTGCAAAGGCTATATTAATAGTGGGATTTCCGTGTCCATGATCCTCTCTTGCTGACACCCATCATCATGTCCTCCTCAGATGTGACAACTCGCAGGCAGTCCTCTACAACAGGTTTTCAAACAGAAGATTGTCCATCAACGTCTCCGCCCCACATTGGCATCTCGATCCTCTTTGGAGCTCGTGTGTCTACTACCCCCGAGCCACAAGAAGCGAACACAGAGTTGGACAACACGTATCCTCCCCATCCAAATGATCGCCAGCCCAGTGTTAATGGGCGCCGTAACACTCGTTTCACCCTTCACCGATTGCTCTCTGCGGCCATCCCCACTGTCTTTGTCGCATCAAAGTTCATCGATAGCTTTCATGGGAAAGCTTTGACGCTGGGTTTCCTTGATTTGATTGCAGCGATCCTAGTATTCATGTCTCTATTCCATCCAATTATTATACCTGAACTGATTGTTGTTGTTGCTTTTCAGATTGAATGTGTTCTCCTGGTTCGAATCTGACCCACCCCCATACTTGGGATGGCTCTTCGACACAGACTGGGACTATTTACTTGACACTACTAAGCAGGGGGCCGGTTTCATTCTCTTGCTTACCAAGGACTTGCCACAGAGAGCGAAAAAGAACCCTTCCGCATCATTGGGTATCGTCTTCGGGGCGTTTTCTGCTTTCCTTGCAATCTTCAGTGTACTTTTGCTGTCACGGAATCATCCTCCTGGTGCCTACATTAGCTTTTTCAGTTCTGATTGCCTAGGCTTAGGTATGTCCTCACATGTATACACCATCTCCCATTTATAAGTTGATGCATAACGACAGTGTTTATCTCCCTCACTCTGAAGTTCACCGTCATGGGTGGCGATCGACATCAAAGCAAGGCATACAAGCATGCATTTTTTATGTCGGCATTCTTAACACGAGTGGCATTGTTGGCATCATGGACCCTACGTTTCTGGTTCCCAGACCAGTCTCGGATCTCAACAATTTTAGATTACAGCGGGTTCTGCTTGTTGTATGTCACATATGCTCTTGGATGGTTCACTGGACATTTGGAGAAACTAATGCAAACCAACACATGTGAGCTCGAAGATGTCATAGCTTTAGAAATGGGATCGTCCTCACATCTCATCGCAGTCATTGTAGCCAGGTCAGTATACACATTAGTTTGCATATCCATTTCCTCTGGTGGCATCCTACAACGCTTGCTGAACAATCCCAACTTTCATCGCGACCTAACCATCACCATTGGAATATGGGCATACAACGTGTTCGAGCATGGATTATGTATATACCTTTGGTGGTGAAACTCCGTGCATACCAAGCCCCTGTAGACCATTCACATACAATGTAAACTCCATACTACACTTTTGTACTTTGCCATGATAGCCTTCAGCACTTCATCAACCGTGCCGCTGGCTCAGACCAACCATACGGGACGTAGTCCAGGACGACGACCTGCATCATCACACCGCGTCGCCTCAGGGTGGTCACGGTGCCAAAGACCCGTCGATGTAAGTCTACGCTGATGGCACCCAGATGATGATATCACTGCTGGCATCTAAAGGTTGGTTTACAAGCACCCAGGCGATATCACTGCCTCATGGGCCGCCGGCAGCAGCTTGACGGATTGAAAGGCGTGACTTCCTCGATTGACGAGGTAACCGTACGTTCAGTTATGTCATCTCTGGTATAAGGAAAACACAACCACCAATGTATTATGCACACGCTCAGTAGGCATCGCAACGTATCTGCTGAATGAGGTGAAGAATGTATGGCTTTAATGTCAGTAACGTTCATTCGGTTTGGGGCACGGAACGGCCCGTTTGGAGGCACTTGCGACTGGTAGGAGAATTCTCGTCATAGACGTGCCCATGCCAAGGCTGTATCCATCCATGTCAGTACTAGCAACATAACCGTCCACTGGCAGAAGAGGTGTCGATGAAATTTAGAACAGCCAACAGTGTATGTATCCAAGTGTGGCATGTATCGCCTTCGCTTGCTGGAAACCATCTACAATGATATCTGGTACTGCTCCAATGGAGCAGCTATGGAATCAAGAGGCTGTTAGAACCTGACCCATCGAGAAGAATGCAAAAAATGCCTTTTTGGCGACACGGAGTGAGAGGCGGCTCCTCCATGAGTGTGCAAAAATCCATCGGGTCTACGGGATAGCTCGGGTAAGGTGGCCAGATAGACTGCATAGAGTGAAGATGACTTGGAGAACTCATACCACCATCTCCGTCAGGAGTAATGCAAATATGATCATGTCTGAGACTACGCTCGCAATTAGCCCAATTCTTGTGGTCATCAGTAACGATTGTTGAAGTCAATGGGGTGGCTAATTTCCGCCACACTTGAGGAAGCCTGGAGGGAAAGCGAGCCTCCAACTGAATGCCGCAGCAGTGCTGTTGAAGCTCCTCGTCGACATTCCTGTGCAAACCTAAGAACATCGTCAGCGATGTGTCGAATGTGAGGTGGTGGCCAATCACTAACCGGCAGGTGATGGCACGTTACAAGCCCGACAGGAGTTGTGACTCATGAGCTTTGCACACATCCGGAGTCAATGTCTCAACAAGCGGGTTGTCCATATCAGTGGTCATTTGCATCGGGCTCCCCCGCACAACCTTGGTCCTTCTAGTTTGCAAACTCGGAGACTGGACGAGAAATCCGGAAATGTAAAACACAGGTACTTTGTGGCTGCATTGGCGACGTGGCGTCATGATCGTTGTGTTGTGGCGCCTCGAAGACAACATGGAAGGGACCTGCTGCCACAGTGCAGATTTTAGGATATGGCGCGGGCGCGAAGTAGTGTTGCTGTGTCCACAGGTCCTTTCTTGCCTACACTCATTAGGGTAGGGTTGAAAAATCACTGAGACTTTTTCACGGCTGTGGATTAATCGCGAGCGTCAAGCCAATTTTTAACAGCAGTTATTAACTACTCTGTTATTAACTAGTTAAAAACGGTTTCCTTGCTCTGTGAATAAATAATTCTCTGTAAAATACTGTGAAATTTTAAAAATCCCAGTCGACTGCAGCAACAGCAACAAAAATAAAAATAAAAAGTACAACAATGTGACGCTTGCGAGATGTCCAAGACGTCCCCACACGCACGCGCAAGAAACACCTTTGCGCTATCGAAAGAGAGCCCCGTGTGAGCAGCGTGCAAGACAGGAATGGCATCCTTACCCTTTTGTTCAAGACAAACACAACCAACTTTCTCCCTGGCAAGTCGATAATACATGCATTTTGGATGAATTGGTAATGACAACCGAGCGCCTTTCCTTGAAGACGCACCAAGAAGTGCTGAGTCGTTCACCCAACTGGAAACTGGTGTGAACGAGGAAGGCTATGGAACACGGACGGACGACAAACCCTGGGACTAGACAACTACAGACATGTTTAGTACTGTTGTATTTCGCTGTAGTTGCTACTGTAGCAAATCCAGGCATACACGAGTGCCTCCAGAAAGAGCTTGGACTGGCAATGTAAAGAGCGCAGCATTACTACAAATTTACTCCGAGTTCCTACGCAGCCAGCACCTATCTACAGGGTTTATTCACAATTTTTCACACACCCAAACAGTGTATGATGCGACCACCAGTTAATAACAGGTTAATAACAGCCCTTTTTAACAGCTGTTGAAAAGTCGGGACTTTTCAACCTTACCCTAACACTCATATTCTCTTAGCCATGACAACTTGCAGGCAGTCCTCTGCAACAGGTTCGCAAACAGACAAATCTCCATCAACATCTCCGCCCCCCACTGGCACCTCGATCCTCATTGGGGCCCGCATGTCTACCCCTGAGCTACAGGAACTTGAAGCGAACATGGAGTTGGACAACAACTATCCCCCCCGTCCAATTCATTACCAGCCCAGTGCCAATGGGCGCCGTAGGACTCATTTCACTCTTCATCGACTGCTCTCTTCTGTCATCCCCATTGTATTTGTCGCATCAAAGTTCATTGATAGCTTTCATGGGAAAGCGTTGACGCTAAACCTCCTTGATTTGATTGCGGCGATCCTAGTATTCATGTCTCTATTCCATCCAATTATTATACCTGAACTGATTGTTGTTGTTGCTTTCTAGATTGAATGTGTTCTCCTGGTTTGAATCCGACCCACCCCCGTACTTGGGATGGCTTTTCGACACAGACTGGGACTATTTGCTTGACATCACTAAGCGGGGAACCAATCTCATCCTCTTGCTTACCAAGGACTTGACACAGAGAGCGAAAAGAAACCCTTCCACGTTATTGAGTATCATTTTCGGGGCGTTTTCTGTTTCGCTTGCAATCATCAGTGCAATTTCGCTGTTGTGGAATCACCATCCTGGTAGCTACATTAGTTTTTTTGGTTCCGATTGCACGTTAGGTACGTCTTCATATGCATACACCATTTCACTTCCATGTTAATGTGTCATGTTGCATAACGACTTTATTTTATAGCTGGGGTTGTGTGTGTTCAATCACAAACGCTCTTCGATGCTTCACTGCACATTGGGGGATGCCAATGCAAGCCGCAACATGTGAGCTCAACAGTTTCATAGCGCTAGAAACGGATATTCTTCACATCCCACTGCAGTCCTTGTAGCCTGGTCATTTGTTTGCATATCCATTTCCACTGGTGGCACACTACAATGCTTGGTGGACCTGAACAACCTGAATAGTGGTGATCCCAATTTCCATCACGACCTAGCCATCACCATTGGAATATGGGTACTTAATGTGCTCGCACACGGATCAAGTATGTGCGTTTGTCTTTGGTGGCGGGACTCAGGGTACCAAACCTTTGTGGTCCATACACGTACGATGTAAACCCCATAGCTACCTCACCTGGCAAGTATGTCGAGTTATAATAATCATAGTCATCTCCTTCATCCCGCGACGTCACTCCCCTCCCCATTTATCCCAACATCTTCAAATTGTATTCCAGATAACTACTACAAAAACGTGATGTGGACAACGAAACTAGCGTTGCGAGGGCAGCATGCTCTGCTATCCTCACTCTGACAAACATGCCTTGTCTACATAGTCGTCGGTCTGTTGGTGGGTTGAGCAACAGTCATACGCAGGTTGCACAGTAACGAGTGAAACGACAGACGAGATGGACCTGCGACTGTGTCAAGCCTGTGCCAGTGGACACATGTGCATGCACGTTCTACCCGACCCGTTAACGATTTGCGAGAAAACAATGATAAATGAATGCGTACCCCACGGTCGTCTTGGCAAGTCTTTCTCTACACCATCACTCTTCGTGTCCGTCTTTCACGCGGCGAGCCTGGCGGATTTGTGGATCATTTGCCTTCACTGCATTGATGCACGTCCAACAACCGGGAACAGCTTCATGACTGCATGGGTCTGATGACGCTGGGATGCCTCGGAGATGGCATGGGAGAAACTCAATGCAGCACAGGCTGATATTTGTTTGTGCTGACTGTCGTTCACAACTGAGTGTCTGACAGGCTTTACGTGAACAGGTAAGACGCTCACCGATGTCTACAGCGTTCTAGAGACGTAAAGTAAAAATGGGTCGAGTTACGGAAACAACCTGAATGAGAGAACATGATGGAAGGAATGAGGAACGTACACGACCGCATCGACACCATTACAATATCTCTCCCTTTGATTGACCGGAAACGTTGAGCATCACCGCACCCTTGCGGACCTTTTGATAACTGAAGGTGACGGTGGGCACAGTATCCTCCATCCATTGTAGTTTATCATCATGAAATATCTTTGGTTGATAAGAGAGCAACAGACATACTCAATAACGGTTACGAACGATGTCTTGCCTGATGCCAGCACAGAGTGCTTCTATGTCCCACCACCAAAATCTCGGCAGATATGGAAAAGAAGATGCCATGGTCATTAATACACCCTCTGTACCATGCTTCGATGATTGTATGGATACTCACCTACTGAGGAGAAGATCGACATGGCGGCAGTGAGCTGAAGTCTGAGTTTGAAAGTGTGCACATTGCCATCACTGAAAAAACAAGCGAGCTACATTGCAATATAATCCAATTATCTTTCTTGTATTGCGCATAATCCCACGGAATAAGATAGGGTTAATATATACCATTATAAACCATTATATAGCTCCTATGGCCCCGACAATCTTCCAAATTTTGGTGGGAGTTGGCAATTGTGTGGATTCTGACGCTGCCTGACCAACCATGTGAGATTTGTTGTGTCGGGCCTAATCTCATGGAATAAGATAGGGTGAATACATTCCATTATATTTCATTATCTTGCTCCTATGGCCCCACCAATCTTCCAAATCTTGGTGGGTGTTGGCGACCGTGTGCTTTGTGAGACTGGGTGACCAACCACCTGAGAAATGCCACCAAGCCTATGAGGGTAACAAGTTGGCCAGCACGTCCAATCCATCACTTGCATGCAGATTATGGCTGTTGTGTGATTGCAGCCCATGTTTTTCAAGGGCAATATATATTGTATACAATAGAAAGTCATACCCGAATTTCTGTGTTCGCTCCATAACGAGGTATTGTGTACATGTTTGGCGGACCCAGATATGATTATCAACAGATACGAAATGCCCATGTAATACGATAGTATGTAGCATGAACATCATTTATGTGGTCATGAACAAACAGATACAGTGGTCTTTGAGTTCAGCAAAGACTGGGCATATCATCTCCTCTGGACCAAAGAGATCGACATTACAGACATTGTCCTCACACATAGCTTTGTGCTCCGTTGGACAAGTAGACCACGCTGCCCATGAATCCCCCACAGCCTCTGTTTTGCCTCGCTTATTGGCGCCTCTCTTTTGTGTTCCATTCGTGCACAATGCAACCAATCATAGTTTATTTGCCAAGAGATTTATGTACAAAGGGATCAATGATACAGAACAAACTTGGACTCGTGGTGAACTCTACTTGCGCGACTGGGCAACCGAAAGTTTGTCATGTTGGAGGGGACAGTAGTCTGCAGCGTGCCTACAACCGAACACAATCCTGTAAAGCATAGCAGTCACCACCCTGTCTGCATTGCGAGCACAATGAGTATATACCGATTCCACCAGAGAAGAACCTTCTTGATTTCGGCTTCTTTCTCTGCTGAGCTGGGTGCTTTAAAGTAATCAACAATGTTGTTGTAGAACACTTCGTAGTTGAAGTCATCTTCGATGATTGCCCATGAGTTGCTTTGGGATAATGCGAAGCGGACCTGTGCACCTATGCGCTCAATGGAAAAGTAGCACCCAATCTGGATCCTCGTACCTGGGCAGCAATGTATGCGATGGCTCGTGGCTCCACGCTCTTCATTTTGAGTAGTGCAGCCACATGAGTACGAGTGCGTGGTCCCAGGAATCGAACATTCTGATCAGGGCCAGCATCACGACGAGCGGAAGTAGGAGAGGTGAAAATACACTTGAAGGCCTGTTTGGTGTTGGGTCAGTCCCACTGGCAGACATCCAGTCCTTAGTTAGCATATTTACCTTCACAAGGAGTTCGCCTTGGAACAAGCCTTTCGAGGGATTACTCGGATCATACACCCCTCCTGTATAGAGGAACCGCGGCCAGCTATATGCCGTTACATGGAATTCAGGGTGATATTCTTGTATAGAAGTGCGAACACTGTTCGATGTCATCAGCTATGCTTGGAAGATAAGAAAATTAAAAGACTCTGCATTGGACCAATCATAGTCGACTGGACAGATCAGGCGGCCAGTTTCATCGTGGTTCATACCTCGTTGTCCTTTATCCCGGGGAATCAAAATAAGGTCACTGTCAGTGGTACTTGCTTTCAGCCAGGAAATTACTTCGACTTTCAGTGTTGAAGCATCATCACCACGAGCACCATCCGCTCCAGCCTGTAACTATGCTGCACGTCATCCATTGGAATTCAAGTACACATTACAGACTTATCTTGCGGGCTGCGATCAGGTCGATTTGACCAGACTCCGCTAACCTCTGAGCGGTGGGGCACCACTCAGCAAGCCTTTTGAAGTTCTTGTACGTTCGAACCTGCCTGGTGAAAAGTAAGCACAAGCATGCAGGGAGCGAAGGGAACACTCACTCTGAAGTTGCTGTGGAGGCTGTCAACTCTGCAGTGACCCCTGGTTCAGTCAGGAGATGCTGACGGCGATCGTGTTCGGCAATCATGTCTGACACAGATTCAGAGAGGGCTACAAGGCGTCGAATAGCTTGCCCTTCCCTTGTGACAGAGTACGTCCTGTGAATGATCAAAGACTGATTTACCATTACCAACATACAAGGACTTACGGCTTTTTGACCATCCTGCCGTATAACTGGGCATTCTCGATCTCGAGCATACATATATGTCGCTTGAGACTTAGAACCTGAGTAGACTGGGGCTGAGAACCTGTTTCCTGAGGAGGAGGGATTGAGGTGGCCTCGGTGTGAGGCACGACAGATGAATCAATGAGTGGGGATCTGGACGACATTGCATGGGGTGACCAGCTGCCAACGTAGCGGACGGACTTAATACGAGAAAAATGGGGTTGGCCGCACAGCTTCCAGCGACAAGCCCAGGGTCCAGCAAATAAATTCTTTCAGTCTTGTAGCGTCACCGAAAAGGCATGCGTGTGTGTGAGCTAAAGGGTTAGTGGCAAGAAGCTCCAGGGTAGTAACATTGGAGGTCACCTAGTCATGAACTTTAGATCTTCAGATTCAATAGCCATCGTAGGTGCGGATGTCGCTACGACAAACAAATGAGTGTAAGTGGCAAGAGGTGTGAAGCCAGAGTGCCGCGACTCCAACTCCATGGATTATTTTCCTTTTCCCATTATCCAACAGACAGGATACCATCAGTGCTGCATCCCATACCCTACAGTCACTCAACACCTTGCAAGAATGGAAGTTCTCTACCCCAATATTCCATGGCAGAGGAGATTCACTCCCGCACTCACATTTCTGTTTGCAAACACTCTCCAATTCGTCACTGTTGACCAGCTCGATTCAGTCATGCCCACCTTGCTCTGTTCCGTATTCAAATTCCCTACGGCATGGGTTCTCACTATGTGCGAGGCAGCATTACTAGCTATGGAGGAAGCTAGAAAGTTGGCGCGCGAGCAACACCAACAAGATGTAGCGATATGTATTGAGTGTGCCGGGCTTTTGAAGGCGAGTGTGCAAATTGACAAAGTGTGATGGCAGTCTGGACTTACAGCAGAATAGAATGCTATATTTGAGCCGGAATTCTAGTACTATGATCAATGCATAGATTGGTACTGCCTACACTAGGAGGGAGGTGCAAAGTGGTTTCGGGTTGCCTCAAGATTGTACCTACAATTTTTGCAAAAGCGCTGTGAATTGTGAATTGTTTGATTATGTACATCGTCTTGTCAAAAAATGATATTCAACACCCCTGCATGATTCCCTGGACCTGCAGGTCTGGGTCTAGCTACTGCTTTGCTCCACTCAATGAAAAAAAAGGTAAATGCCATTACTGTAAAGAGGCACATGGTTACAGGTACGAAACTCCATTCGTACCAGTGGAAAGGTATCCCGATAAGCCCCAAACCAAGTTAAGACTGATTCGGAGCACCTGTGTAGAATCTTAGTGAGGATGGGGACTTGGAGGTCATTGCCAGTGACTCATACTAGTACGTACAAGGCCCTCAGTCCCCTACTCCCTGAATGCTGGATAGTGCATGCATCGAGTTTAGTGTACAATGGTAGCTCTGGGGTTGACCAGGTGATAGGTCTGGTAAAACCATTGGCTCGAGCAAATAGAGCCAAGGTTTCTATGCTCGGATGTAGCAGTACATTGTGACCAACACACCCTGAATGGGTGGCGGCAGGTCGGGGTGGGTGCTGCATCGGGTTGGGTCTGTTGCACTAGGCCCATCTTTGGTCAGATATCCTAAAAATTTGCAATGCGACTCATGTACCATCGTCGCCATGTTGACTCGGTAGTAGGGAAGGCAGTGAGAGGGTTGGCTTCATTGCCGTCTAGGCAGCAGGGTGGGCAGTGAGACCGTCTGCTTGGGCAAAGTATAAGGACGCCACTGATCATAAAGAGTAAGTGATGAAATCCACACACCAACGACTTGTCCGTTGGCCTGAGAATGGTCATATACCATAGTAGCCCTGTTGACAATCAGTGAAAAAAAATGGTAACCATTTGGCCTTGAGCTTAGTCTGGATTTTGGATGTGTCAACGGAGGAAACCATTGAAACGATCTCCGCAAGAGTATTTTAGTCGTGCAGCAGTAAGATGAAGAGAGACTTGCCCACCTCCATGTCGTTAGCGTCTCCCCCGATACACATGCATCGCCGCAAACTACCTGCTGAGCTCGAACGTATGATATTTTCGCTGGTGCCACGAAAATCTGCAGCTCCCCTCATGAGAGTTGCTAGACGTGTCAAGATTTGGTATGCACAGAATTAGGTGTTTGACATACCTAACGAGTTTGCGCAGGACCGAACCAAGAGTGTATGGGGCAGTGTGTCTGACTTCCAATGTCCAGGCTCAAAACTTCTTGATGTCAATCAAGACTCGCCCAGACTTTGCAGCAACCACTGTAGAGACAATTTATCTAGGAGCTGGAGTCATCGTGGATACTGCTGCCAAGATCCTTACTTTGTGTCCCGGCCTCACATGCCTCAACATGCGCTTTCCGTGTTACCTCCTCGGCAACAATCCCATCTTGGTCCCGCTGGACAAACTCCCTCGTTTGTTTGCTCTGAGCGTCGACCTTACATCCATCTTCAACCGCCGTGTCATCCATCTACCCAATCTTGACATTTTTCGGCGTGTTACCCATCTCCATCTGACAAATGCATGGGCTGGTTGGAACCCTGCTGGGAAGGTGATTGGCCTTGATGCGCTCAAGCAAGTCACCCACCTGTCTCTTTACTTATCAACCGTCCGTACCCTACCCACTGTCTTGAACACTATCTTGCGCCGTGACAACCTCATCACTCTAGTACTTTGGCGGAGAGACGTGGTCACTCCTGCTGCCACAATGGCCTTCTTGAGATCTCATGGTCTTGTTGACAAGCGTGTCATCGTGTTGCACAAAAGTAGGATGACCTATTATTCCACACTTCGGCGTGGATTCTGGGAATATGCAGAGCAAGTGGTAAAGGAGCGCCAGGAGAGTCAGGGTATGAACTTAACTCACCACACTTATGATCTGATCTGATCATTACCACGGCAGAGTTTTCCGACTCAATAACTATACGCCAATTAGAGCCAGGGTGCACTATAAGTGACCTTGAAGGGTTGGACACTTCTGATGTCGAGTCGAGCCTCGGCACTGATGAGTACGATCCTAATGATTTCTAGGAGTCATCACTGGCAGTCTCTAATTGCACCTGTACTACAAGTAACATACGTACTTTGTATTGTTGATAGTGTACTTTGTATATACTACCTACCTTGAAGTGCAGCAAAGGTGACTGATGCATGCAGCTTGGTCCTGTGAAGGGCATATGCAATAACTTGACAGTAGAATCCAACAAAGATGGGCTCAAAGTGGGCTGTGTGGAGGGGTGGTTTGACCGAGGTCATGAGCAAGTTAGCGACACTGCCCATTGCAGGCACGCGAGGTGCGCACGATGGGCAGGCTCTTTCGTGGAAACCTATGTGTTATGGTTACCGCTATGCTGTCGCCAATGCCATTCATGTCAGTAACTCTTCTTCATGCTCTTCTGGGATGATAGGAGGGCAGTTCGAATGCTTCAGGTACGTCTGTCATGCTGTGTTCGGGTTGTGTCAGGCAGTGAGGTCAATATCTTTGTGGCGGGTTCAACTGCGGTTGGTTTGAAATGGACGTGCTGACTTAAGTTGTGTCATCTAGCTAATGAGGTGGTTTCAACTCGTTTTGAGTCGCAGCATGCTGCGCTCGTTGTGGACCTTGTGGTGCCCTTTCTGTCATGTTTCCCATCTGGCCTGCTCACCCAACTGCCAGCCCCCTAACCCTCTATCTCAAGTTTGTGCACTCAGTGCATTGTTGCGCTCGATCCCAGTGCTCTCAGGGCCTCCTGGATTACTGTGGGGACTGTTTGGTGGGTTCGCTTTGTGTCCCGGGTTGATTAATGCATCTCGAGTCCTCCTTTGTGAGTTTTCATCTGCCCCTCAGGCTCCCCTTGCTATGAGCGTTCTGGGACTCGTTCTAATACATTCTGCAGTTTTGTCGACTGGTTTCGAGTGCCCTCAACACTTTTGGGCGCTCCCGAAGCATCCACTTCACTGTACAGTTCATCTGTGTTGTCTGGGACCTCGTCAGGTGAGTATTCTCTCTCCTCCTGCTCTGAGCATTTGCGCTCATGTTCTGACATGTTTCACAGCTCATAGCCCATGTCATCATGACGGATAGATGCTCCTGTCGCATCCGCTTCAACTCCCATGAATTCCGGCTCAGAGTCTGGATTTGTACGGCGCTACCAAGTTTATTTTGCTGTCAGAGTAAATTATTAGGTTTACATTATTTTCCTTTTTGACGAAAAGGAAAGTTGTACTGTACATGTGTACCCCACGGTCTTGCTGCGGCCTCTTGACCACAACCCCCATTCCCATCTTATCCCACTGACATATATGCCCCACAAAAACATACAACAACTTATTACCAGCATTTTATTATTATTTCTTGTGCTTGCCCTTGTGCTAATGGATCGTCGTTTTAGATGTGGAGCAGAAACATGCCCTCGTACATTCGACAGTAGTCGTGCTGTCAGTGTGCATCGTTTAACATGCCTGCACTATCAAACATACATATATTACACGACCTCGAAGGAAGCAATGCTTTCCGGAAGATGTGATGACTTCCTCGCTTCCCTCCAAAATAGCACACCTGGAGACTTCAATTACTTCGAGTTCAGCTGCTCTGCACTGCTCGGACCCTACGGCGACCTTCTCTGGTGAATGCTCGACCTATGGGACTCAACAAGCTCTCCCTAACATTATTTCAAACATGCCCACTCCACACAGTCTCCCTGGTCCAGACCTTGCTGTTGTGCCCACGGCAGAGGCAGTGTTGGAACTCCATGCACCAGCAGACCTGCAAGACCCCTCCTCTCCAGAGATGTCCAGTTCTCAACGCCCATGTCAACCTCACCGCCTCCCGGCTCGCTACAGAGATGTCTTACCTGAGCCCCCACTGCCCATCCCCCAAGAACAACCCCCTTCAGTGCTCCCTCGCATCATCTTGCATGTTTTCGACTCTTTTTGGACTGCTTACAACCTCTTCGGCGTGGCTCGCGAATATCATCACCGACCATCATATGATCCTGACAACTTTCTCATGCTCGAGGAGCTCTCCGAATTCAAGCCAATGCCCAATGATAGTGCACCTTTGGAGTCAATCGCAGGTACCCCTGCCCCACCGTGGCCATGGAAAAATATGTCAGTTTGGAGGCTGATGAGTTGGATGTTGTCAGGGAACCGACAAAAGTCTGCATCAGAGGTGACACGGCTGGTAGACACAGTCATTTGCAGCGATGACTTCTGTCCTCAGGACTATGTGGGATTCAATGCGAATACGGAGATCAACCGCTTGGATTGCTCAGAAGATGATGTCCCCGTCGACAGCCCTTTCCATAAGGATGGATGGAGGGAAACTCCAGTAACAATTTCGGTTCCCACCCACAAACGGAATCCCGCTGGCAACGGACAAAGTTTCACTATTCCAGGGTTTTTCCATCGCAATTTAACTGCAGTCATACATGCCGCATTCACCAACACACCATCCAAATGGTTCCACTTGACACCCTTCAAGCGGCTATGGAAAGCTCCGTGCAGCAGTGAGGAGCAGCAAATATATGATGAGCTATATACCTAAGATGCATGGATCAAAGCTCATGACGAGCTTCAGAAGCAGCGTCGGACCGATGGGTGTACCCTTGAGCGGGTCATTGCGGCCATGATGTTTTCGTCAGATTCAACTCACCTCACTCAGTTCGGACATGTCACAGCATGGCCGATCTACTTGGCCTTCGGGAATCTTTCCAAATACATACATACGTGCACGCCTGAACTCGTCTGGTGTCTGCCACCTCGTGGGTTTGATACCAAAGGTAAATCACCATGCTAGTTCGACTCCTTCCAATAATATTGATGTTCCTGCAACTTCCAAGCTCATTGGTTGCCTTTGTGTCGTGGTTGACTCGCAACAAGTCACGATCAGATATCCTTGTGCACTGCAAGCATGAACTGGTGCATGCGATTTGGAAAATATTATTGGACGATGAATTCGTGGAGGCATACAAGAATGGTATTGTAGTTAGGTGCCATGATGGAGTGTACTGCCGAGTCTTCCCTCGCATCTTTACCTATTCGGCTGACTACCCCGAGAAGTAATAGGCATTTATAACTCTCATTGGTCATCACTGACCATACTGGATAGGGTTCTTCTGGCGGCAATCCGAGACAAAGGTCTTTGCCCTTGTCCACTGTGTCTCATCCCAAAAAGTCTCTTTCCCCGCCTTGGAATGGTGTCCGATCTGGCAGCAAGGATAACCAAGATTCGGCTCTACTTCTGTGACCGGATCATAGCAGCCCGCAACGCCATCTACAAGCTTGGCTCTCCTATCAAAGGAACTTTCCCTGAGCGATGTCTCAAGGAGTTCTCTCTCGTTCCAACCTTGGTATGTGGTGGTCAACGTTTCCCATAAGGAAGCACTGACTTGAACCGGAAGAATTCATTTGTTGAAATCCTTGGTCCTTTGGGATGTAATCCATTCACCATGCTGACTGTTGACATCATGCACGAGTTCGAGCTCAGCGTCTTCAAGTCCGTTTTAACGCATCTCTTGCGGTTGCTCCATGCCATCAACCAAGATGCCATTGATGTCATCAACACTCGGTATGCTTCTCAAAATGGAATCATAGAATCCAGTATGACGCTCATTGTGCCAGCTACCGTGAGATCCCTACATTTTCTTTAGGAGGGATACGACGCTTCCCTCCGGATGTCTCCGATATGCATCAACGTGCTGCTTGGCATTTTGAGAACGTACTGCAGGTACGTTCATATGTATTCTTAGTGATCTGAATGTGGATCAATGACCTGCGACCCTCTAGTGTGCCATACCCGTGTTCGACGGTCTATTTCCTTATGAACACGATGAAGTAGTACGTGTCTTGTTGTTCCGGCTCACTCAATGGCATGCTCTCGCCAAACTCCGGATGCATACTGACTATTCAATCAATTTACTCGATCAAGCGACGAGACTCCTTGGACAGCAGCTACGCAAGTTCCAAGAGTTCACATGTTCATCTTTCAAGACTACAGAACTACCGTTTGAAACTACGGCATGTCTGAGACGAGCTGATGCAAAAGCCAAACGTGACGCTGGTAAGGAGCCTGAAGCTACTGTACCTTCATTAAACACCGCAGTACGCCACAGCCGAAGTTGTTTAACCTTGCGACCTACAAGTTTCACGCTCTCGGTCACTATGTGAATACAATCAAGACCATAGGAAGTTCTGACTCGTATACCACGCAAATTGTATGTAAGACCCAATGGCTCGCATGGTATTCATGGCATGATTAATGTAATTTTTAGGGTGAACTGGCCCATCGACAGTTGAAGGGCCTGTATCAGTCCAGCAACAAGAAAGAGCCTGCAAAGGACATCACCAAGCAAGATAGACGTTTGACTCGAGCCCGTCGTGAGGTAGATCCCGAAAGAATCTTCTTCATGGAAACTGCACCAGAGGAAAGCATTACGGCCACTCTATCGGACCGTTACCACCTAGCTGCTGATGGCCGCCATACTGTCAATTTAGCTGTGTTCCTGGAGGCACACTCTGGGGATCCCGCAATCGATGTAAGTGGCTTCACGCTAGCTGATGTGTCATACAAATTGAGACCTTTAACCAAGGACTTCATTCCCAAGCTAAAAGACCATCTCCTTGTGCATCTATGTGACCTAAGATACGATGGTGATGAATATGCATTCACCCGGGAAGAGCGACATTCGGTCCAATTTGTCAATGGTCTTACGCATGTTCCTATGCCGCGACGCCTCCAGCTAAATTTCACTACGTACGACATATGACGGGCGTATGATACACTTCGCCCCGGTCATGGCGGCATAGTGATGCTGCACTCCTGTGAGGCCGACTCTGACGCCCATCCTTACTGGTATGCACAAGTTTTGGCCGCATTTGTGTTCCATGTCCGCTACAACAAATGTGAACATCGCATGGATGTTCTCTGGGTTCGCTGGTTGGGAGTAGTGCCTGGGCACCAATGGAGCATTCAGAAGGCCCGCCTCCCGAAGATAGGCTTTGTCCCTGACTCACCAGGAGCATTTGGCTTTATTGACCCTGCACTTGCCATTCGGGTCTGTCATCTCATACCTGCATTTGCTGATGGCCATACAGACTCCCTACTTCAGCGCGGGCCTTCACTCGGACGTGCAAACGATGACCTTGATGACTGGGCAGCTTTCTATGTCAACATGTAAGTCTCTGCCAGTGCACAGTGTCTGTCGCTCACCATGGATTTCAGTTTCGCAGACCATGACATGTATGTGCGGTTCACTCATCTCAGTGTCGGTCACAAGGTCCAGAATCCTGAGACGGGGCAGTGTGCACCACCTCAACCAACAATGGAGCCCAACTTAGAAGATGTGTCTCAGACCAATGATGTCGAGGATAGCCCATGCAGTGAGCAGCTTAGACAAGCAAGTGAAGAGTGGTACTCCAGAGACAATAAAGGTGTTATGCAGGGTGATGGCGAGGAAGACGATGAAGGTAGCGATGATCCAGACTCGAGTGACGAGGATGATCAAGAGGATGCTAGCTCGTATAGTGGCGATATTGACGATCTCTGTTTCTAAACGAATATACCCGTGTTTGATAGCAGATGCTACTAATACACACAGTGTTTATGTAATCCAGTGTGCTTTGCTATCTCTATATGTATCTTTGAAAAGTGTTTGCGGTGTGCGCTGGCTTGCCATGTGCATGCAGGATGATTATCAGTATATAATGCAGGATATTGCCCAAGTAACATGTTTTCGATGGGCCAATCCCGGGCCACTCGACATGAGATATGCAACTGGATTATAAGCCTTTATATAGCACATAAAATAATTTAACACTCGGGTCACATCAGCGCACTTTGTATGCGAATTATAACTGGTTTATAATGGGATTGGCATGCACGTAATTTTGATGGGAATGGACCATGCACGCTCAATTTCATGGAGTATTTCGGCACAGTGCCACAGCATTATATTGCATTACATTGCCAGTCCCTTCAATATCTATTTTATGTTATTTGGCCCACGGCGCCTTGGAATAGCACGGACCAAACCTACACGTGATGGCACAACAACCAAACCCGTCGTACTCGAACCAAGGATATCACTATTGTGTCTGTCTCAACTTTCAAGGTGGAACGCTTTTCATCAAGGCTTTCTGGCTTTCTGGTTATGCCAATATTTATCCCAGGAACCAGGGCCTCTTCTGGTGGCAGGATGGCCTAGTGGCGACGTCACGCGAGTAGGCCATCATGCTGCCTTTTTTCCATGGGTTCGACTCCTCTCTTGGCCATCTTGCAAGAAAAGAATGCTAGTGCGCGTTTGACACCTTTTGATCTAAACTACATCCACGGTAAGCTGCCATCCATGTATTTACGACCTATCCGCAGTACTGGTGGTCTAATAAAGCCATCCCTCTATGAGCGTATTCTCTGTCATTGGGTATGATACACGTCTGCAAGCTAATCCGTACGGTGGGGCTCCCGATCCATAGATCATCCACAAATGCGTGTCGGTCTGGACTTGCTGTCCCTCCTTCAACTGTGACGTTGGGATTGACTTGGATGTCCTCTGCATTTTTACCCGGGGTTGCTCTCTGTGAAGTTGACGCCGTTTGCGCGGGTATGTTCTACGTGCGTGACAGTCGATGGCTTCGTTCCTTTCTATATTGCTTTTACAGTAGGGTTTGCATGTGGTGCACATATGGTTCATTGAATTGGACATGGGCGCGAACTGGTGCAAGCCGAAACGTGTGCGCTCAACATTGTCATCGCTTTAGACATGGATATTCCTCGCCTTCCGTTGCGTTTTCAGCCTCGTCATCATATGCATTTGCTAATGGCGGCGTACTAAAACACTTGCTGAACAATCCTGTTTTACCACGAGCTAACCATCACTGGAATATGCAGTGTGTTCGTGTATGAAATCGGTGGAACTCCGTGCGTCCCAGACCTTTGTAGACCGTTCATATACGATGTGGACCCCTGGCCCATAGCTACTCTTGTCGAGCATGATGTCAGTCGTCTCTTCGTCCCGCGACGTCATTCCACTCCCAACGTCTTATATTCCAGATTTACATCACCAAAGAAAAGAATCGAACGAATCGAAACGATACGTCGACCACATAGTTGTGGGTCTTCGGTGGAATGAGTAGGTACACCGTGACCGTGTTGAACCCCAGACGCGAGCCAGAAATGATAAGCAAAAGAAAACATCGCGGTCGTCTTGGCAAGTCTTTCTCGACTCGAGTGGTTCGCTATCGCTCTCCAAATTCGTCTGTCGTCTGTCGTGTGGCGACTCGGTGAACGGATGATTGTGTCGTCTATATGCGCATGCTCAGTAGGCGTCGCAACATTTCTGCTGGATGAGGTGAAGAACGTTTATCGGATTTTAGGGAGTATCGGGTATATATATCATCCAATGTTCCCACACTTCACGTCGCGGCGTGGTGCTGCCAGTGTGTCCAGACTCCTCTCTTACTCACCCTTATGTCCTCCTCAGTCATAACACCTCGCAGGCAGTCCTCTGCAACAGGTTTGAAAACAGAAGATTGTCCATCAACAGTTCCCCCCCTCATCGGCACCCCGATCCTCATTGGAGCTCGCGTGTCTACCTTCGAGCTACAGGCACTTGAAGCAAACACGGAGCATCCCCGTCCAATTGACTACGTTAATGGGCGCCGCAGGACTCGATTCACTCTTCACCGATTGCTCTCTGCAGTGATCCCCGTTGTCTTTGTCGCATCAAAGTTCATCGATAGCTTTCATGGGAGAGCTTTGACGATGGACCTCCTTGATTTGATTCTGGCGATCCTAGGATTCATGTCTCTATTCCGTCCAATTATTACTATATCTGAACTGATTCTTTGTTGTTGCTTTTCAGATTGATCGTATTCTCCTGGTTCGAATCCGACCCACCCCCGTACTTGGGATGGCTCTTGGATACAGACTGGGACTATTTGCTTGACATGACTATGCGGGGGGCCTTGCTTTCCAAGGACTTGGCACGGAGAGCGAGAGATAACCCTTCCGCATCTTTGGGTATCGTTTTCGGGGCGATTTCTGTTTTTCTCACAATCGCCAGAGCAATGTCGCTGTCACGGAATTATCAAGATTTTTCTGGCGTCGATTACCTATCAGGGTTAGGTACGTCTTCACATGTATACACCATCTCACTTTAATGCGTTGTTGCATGACGACAGGGTATATTTCCCTCCCTGCAAGCTTGATGGTCGTGGGTGGTGATCGACATCAGAGGACTGCATACAAGCTTGCATTTTTTATATCGGCGACCTTAACACAACTAGCAACGCAGGTATCATGGTCCGTGGATCTTTGGTTCCCGGACAGACTTCAAATGTCAGCGACGTCATTGTGTACCGGGTTTTGTTTGTGGTTGATCACACTTGCTCTCGGATGTGTCACTGGACATGTGGGAAAACTGGAGCAAACCGTCATATGTGAGCTCCACCGTTTCATAGCTTTGGAAATCGATGTTCCTCACATTTCCTTGCAGTCCCTTTAGCCTGGTTTTCATCCATATTATTTTGTGCATCCATTCTTGGCGCACTGAAACGCTTGCTGAACAGTCGTGATCCCAATTTCCATCACGAGCTAAGCATCACCATTGCAACATGGGCATTTAGTGTGTTCGTGTTTGGACTAGATATCTGCTTTTTTCTTCGTTGGCGGAACTCCGAGCGTTCCAGACCTTTGTAGACCGTTCACGTACGATGTGGACCCCTGGCCGATAGCTACCTCACCTAGCGAGCAGTCGTACTACAGAACTCTTGTCGAGCATGGTATTAGTCGTCTCCTTCGTCCCGCGACGTCATTCCACGCCCAACGTCTTATATTCCAGATTTACGTACATCACCAAAGAAAAGAAACGAAAGCAAAAAAGCGAAAGTGTTGGGTAGCATAACGACAAAACTACTACAATATCAACAAAAAACGCAATGCGGACGAAACCAACGTTTTGCGGGGCATACGACAGCGTGCTCTGTTCGCTCCGCTATACTTGCTCCGACAAGCACTCCTTGTCCACGTGGTTGTCGGTCTGTTGATGGGGTGAGCAACAGTCATACGCAGGCCGCATAGTAAGAGACGGACCTGCGACTGTGTAGAGCCTGTGCCAGTGGACACATGTGCATATACATTCTGCCCCACTCGTCAACGCAAGCGAGAAACCGATGATAAACGAACGCGTACCCCGCGGTCGTCTTGGCAAGTCTTTCTCTACGCCATCACTCTTCGTGTCCGTTTTTCGCGTGGCGAGCCTGGCGGATTGCGTGGATCAGTCGTGGATCGCTCAACGACACGTTCTTGCGAGGGATCCTAGGTTTTTTTTCCCTTCACTGCATTGGCGCACGTTCAACGACCGGGAACAGCTTCGTGGCTGCATGGTTCTGATTACGCTGGGACGCCTCCGATATGGTACGGGAGAAACTCAATGCAGCGCAGGCTAACATTTGCTTGTCCCAACTGTCGTTTACAATTGAGTATCCGACAGGCTTTACGTGAACAGGTAAGACGCTCACCGAAGATATGGACGTTCTAGAAACACAAGGTAAAAATGGGTCGAGTTACGGAAACAGAACGAATGAGAGAACGTGATGGATGGAACGAGGAACGTACACGACCGCATCGACATCATTACTCTCCATTCGGATGACCGGAAACGTCCAAATCTTGCGCTTCACCGCGCCCTTGCGGAGTTTTCGATACTGAAGGCGACGGTGGGCACAGTATCCTCCATCCACTGTCGTTTATCGTCATGAAATGAGTTTGGTCGATGAGAGAGCAACAGACGCACTCAATGACGGTTACGAACGATGTCCCCCCCGATGCCTGTACACGTCCGAGTGCTTCTACGTCCCTTGATACCCGCGAAGTGCACCTGGACCGAAATCTCGGAAGATTTGGAAAAGAGGATGCTATGGTCGTTAATACACTGTACTGTACTTCAATAATTGTATGAATATTTACCTGCTGAAGCTAGAGGAGAATGGAGGAGAAGAACGACGAACTGACGCTGCGCCGCGGAGTTTAAAAGTGCACCTTGCATAATCTCATGTGCCAGGAACCCAGGCCTTCTTCTGCCAGTGGTGGCAGGATCATGGCCTAGTGGCGACGTCACGCGAGTAGGCCATCATGCTGCCCGGTTTTTTTCCCATGGGTTCGACTCCTCTCTCGGCCACCTTGCAAGAAAAGAATGCTAGTGCGCATTTGACACCTTTTGATCTACACTACATCCACGATGGATAGGTAAGTTGCCCATCCATGTAGTTATGACCTATCGACAGTACTGGTGGTCTCATAAAGCCACCCCTCCATTCGCTGTCGTTGGGTATGATACACGTCTCTGCCGGCTAATCCGTATAGTGGAACTCCCGATCCATAGAATGTGTCGATCTTGACTTGTTGTCCCTCCTTCAACGTTGGGATTGACTTGGATGTCCTCCGCATTTTTTGCCCGGGGTTACTTTCTGTGGAGTCGACGCCCTTTGCACGGGTATTATGTTCTACGTGCGACGTGCGTGACAGTCGATGGCTTCGTTCCCATGTTGGTCTATATTTATATCCCTTTTACAGTGGGGTTTGCGTGCGGTGCATCACATGTGCTCTTGGATGGTTCATTGGACATGAGCGAAAACTGGTGCAAGTCAAAACGTGTGGTGGCACGAGCCTTGGCGTGAGTGTCGCTGTCGCCACACTCTCTTGCTCACGCTCACGGGCATGTCCTCAGTCGTGACAACTTGCAGGCAGTCCTTGCGCACAGAAGATTGTCCATCAACATCTCCGCCCCACATTGGCATCTCGATCCTCATTAGAGCTCGCGCGTCTACCCCCGAACCACGAGAAGCGGACACAAAGCTGAACAACACCTATCCTCCCCATCCAATGGACCGCCAACCCAGTGTCAATGAGCACCGTCACACTCGCGTCACTCTTCATCGATGGCTCTCTGCGGCCATCCCTGCTGTCTTTGTCGCATCCAAGTTGATCGATAGCTTTCATGGGAGAACCTTGACGCTGGGCTTCCTTGATCTGATTCCAGCGATGCTCGTATTCATGTTTCTATTCCGTCCACACCTGAACTCATCCTGTGTGGTTACTTTTCAGGTTACATCTGTTCTCCTTGTTCTAATCCGACCCATCCCCGTACATGGGATGGCTCTTTTACACAGACTGGGACTACTTGTTTGACATCCCTAAGCGGGGGGCGTCTTATGTATCAAGGACTTGGCACGGAGAGCGAAAACGAACCGGACGATCGTGAACGACAGCCAACCATGACAATGGTAGAATGTCGAGTACGCTCCCATCTCGGTTCTGGGTTGACCACAGCTCTTTTCATCGATGCTATGGCGGGAAAACCTAATATTACATGGATGGAACTCATAACTTGCCCATTCACTGACTGACACGATTTATTAGGGACCTCGTTTTAGATCTGCGCAGAGACACGAAGAGATATGCCGGGAGGACCTTGGTTCTGAGAGTGACCTCTCCCACGAAAAGAACTAGAGATAGTGGAGTAAAATTGTTGCAAAGTATCCTCGTGATAATAGGCTGAAGAATGTGCACAGAAGACATTGAAGGGCACGGATAGCGCCAACCCTAAGTCGCCCAACGTCTTATATTCCAGATTTACATACATCACCAAAGAAAAGAAAAGAAAGCGAAAAAGCGAAAGAGTTCGATAGCGTAACGACGAAACT
>JBBPSJ010000273.1:0-28922 GCA_038093535.1 Boletus reticulatus
GTCCCCAGGCGACGCGTTGGACCTGCTCCCCTACGTCAACACCCTTGTGGAAAAAGTACTGTAAACATCCCATCTCCCACTTGCGCAGCTGTTCGGGAGTCACATCGCCGGCAGTGAGTGTTGGAGGCTTCGTCGGCGAGCTTTGTTGATACTCTCCGGCCGCCATTGTCATACGTCGCAAGGTGGTGACTGGGTTGAAGTCGAGAGAGGAATCGGAGGAGGAAGAGGTGTCTAGAAGGCCGGGGATGTCAGATAGTGAATCGTCTGATGCGGACTTATCGGCGGCGTCCGATAACGAGTTGTCTGTTGTGAAACTGTTTGGTGGTGATGGGTGATCAGAGGCAGTGCTTGATACGGGGGAGTCGGCGGCGACGGCGTTTGATGTCTCTGATAAGACGGTGGTGATAGGGTCGTTGGTTGATGCGGCGGAGTTGTCTGAGTCGGTGTTGATGTTGGTGTTGGCGGCGGGCGGTGTGGCGAGCCGCGAGCGGCTTCGTGTGACGGGCACGGTGTCAACGGCGGTGTCGACGTCGTGAAGGTGACGGCGTCGAACGGAAAAGAAGTACGCTCTAGTACGTTCAAAAAAAAGTGGAAGCCGCCTAGAAGGCGGAAACACTGGCGGGACGCTCACGCAAGGAGAACGTGGATGAGCGTATCGATTGCAGGAGAAGGAAGGGGAAAGAAAAAGGTAGCGTATACAAGAGAACCTGTCCACTATATATATGTCCGGAGGAGCGATGACGCAAGAGAGGGAAAGGACCATCTATGACGTAGATCGTATGTTGGAATGTGTGTGACGTAGTAAGTCTAGGCTTACAACGGGCCGGTGAGCACTGCAACGATCTGATCTCATCTGAAATCTCGCCATCAGGCTATGCAGCCGCTCATCGCTAGTTGACTATTTGTACCAGTTCAGCTCGGAACATGCGTTCGATGTACGGCTGGACACAGAGCCTGGTCTAGGGAAGTCCGTGCAGAGGAGATGTTTGTCGAGCCTGCTGGAGTTCCCGTCGGGGGCTACTACGATATTCCCACGCCCTCACCTTCACCCCGATCGCTTCAATGCTCTGAACGTAACTTCAAGTCTGCAAAGTAACCCCAAGCATGATTCGTACCATATGACTGAGAAATAAGGGAAGTCTACATCATATAACATACTTGCTGACCCTGTGTGATACGTAGTTGAAACCGGATCTAGTGACTAAACAAGTCGACAAAAATGTTGCAACAAAGGAAACCTCCAATTACGACCCAGTAGTGCGTTCTTTTATGCCCAATTGTAGCCTAATCCTCGATTGTTGTTATCAGGAGACCAACATGGACATGGAAGAACGTCTCCATGTCCGATAACGGGAGGATACTTGTCACTTGGGTGTACGACTCGACCGGGGATAGAAACTCGAATACTTGGCGATGCGAGCAATTACGTTAAAAAACATCACCTGGGATGCTCCAGAGGTCAGTTGCCACATGCTTGGCCCCCTTATAAAAATGATCGCGCCGGACCTTGAACCATCCACCACGACCACGACCACCTCAGATTTTCCCTCTTCCTAAACGCGCTGTGCGGAGGATGTCAGACTCGGACTCGGACTCGAACGACTATCCGCTGACGGATGAAGAAATGAAAGTTGAAGTGGAGGCTCCACCCGGAGTCACAGGACTAGCCCTCGCTGAACACTACTTCGGGCCGTTGTTGTCGCCTGTCGCTGCCACTCCCGCACAATGGGAAGCATACACCAAGCACCGTCGGGCTACCAATGCCAGGTATGGCAATGTGCTTGATGATCGAAAACCTCGATCGATCACCAATACCGTCGCTTGTGTGGAAGGTGATTTGGGTCTGGAGGAGGGTGCTCTTCAGAAATGTGTATCAGTCCTGTGGCGAATTATTGAGTGGGATGACGACGAGGTGAGTGGGATTTGTTCTCCCAGACTCAGTGACACCTAGTGGGATTCACCACCACTCTCTTGGTAGCCCCGCGATGCGGAGGTCAACACTCGGGTCTACTCCCCGACCGCTCCCAGGTACATCGACGTGCATATCAAGTACCACTGTCGTCCCGGGGCGTACGATGTTGAATGGAGTTACTCCCTCGGGTTCAAGATCCACCATCACATTTCTGACGCGTTCCCCATGTACAGTCCTCCTTCTACGAGAGGTGGTGATCCATCCACCTGGCACTCCCGGGAGAACTGGCAGTCGGTTTGCTGGGGATACTATGACGAAGACGATGACGCAGATTGGATGAACTGCGACTACGAACACGGTCCAGACTTGCGTCGAATTGAAGTAGGGGAAGTGGGGCTCCGCCAAGGCGGGGTTCTCGATATCCATGAAACGCTGTTCGGATGGATTAACACGCCACAGAGCGATGACGCTGATGCGGTTCTTGCATACAGGCGAAAGCTCGTTTCGACCGTGCTTCTCCTGTTTTCTGCGGTGGGGATAGCTTATGAGGTGGCTTGTACGGATGAGGAAAGGGATATACGCTCTTACCCATTCTTACTGGAAGGCTTGTCGGACAGCTGGGTCGCTCGGGGAGTACGGGCGGCCTGCGGGTTCCAGTTGAGTGGCGATGCAGAGGCTGCGAGGCGTGGTCAAGAGGAACGTATAAGAGAGGCGGCGCATGAGGACTATGACTATGATGATTGATACTTCTAGGCTGACGGGTGAGACTTTGTTGGAACTTGTAACTTAAAAGCAAACTGGTTGTTTCTAGCAGTGTGTTTGGCCCAACTTGAAGATTTGAGGACAAGACGTGGACTCGGATACAAGTTATTGTATCTGCGTGCCACCTTGTCTTTCTTTATCTTTACATCTGCTCCAGATGCTTTAACCTTCTCTCCATACAGCATTGGCCTTTTTTGGGTCTGCCTCGGATCGACTCGGACCACAGCATGTGCCAAGCACCTTCGTCGTGGCACCAAGTTTTGTAACTCTTGTAACTTTGACCTTGTCTACAGAAGAAACAGTGACCCGTTGTCCATACAAACTCTATGTCTTCCCAGACACTTAGGTGGGTCATTCGCTCGTCGTGAGCCAGTCGAGGAAACTGATTTAACGTTGCCTAGTTCTCAGCTAGACGGCCGTCCCTTGGCGGACCTCACAAACCAAGTCGCTCGGGAGTCCGCTATCCTAATCGCTGGCGGCGCATTCGGTGACATATACAAATGCAGACGCTATGCGTCAGAGTCTTCGTCTCTGGTATCACATTCTGCTTTCATACATCTTTGCTCTATTCATCTCTAATAGGTTGCTGTGAAGAGTCTGAGGTGCTTTGCATCCGAAGATCCTGAAGAAAACCAGAGGAAATTGGAACTGAACAACAAGGTCGGTTCCGTCTTCGACCTACCAACTCGTGCGTTAACACCGGGTGGCAGACTCTCCGAAGAGAACTCGGTCTTTTGAGAAGACTCGAACACTCAAATATCGTCCCGTTACTTGGTGTCACACACGGTTTCGGACCAATACTAGCTGCAGTATTACCCTGGATAGCAAACGGCACCTTGCACTCTTTCCTCAAGAACAATGGCCAGACGCTCTCGATAGTCGAGCGACTAAAGCTGGTAAGCTGCGAAAAGCCGTGTTTACATTAGTGGTGCTGACCATCCGCAGGTGCATGGCATCGGATCCGGTCTAGAATACCGTGCGTTCTCGTCGTTGCTCGATCCCCTCACCTTTCTGATTCCATTATTTGTGGTAGTACATTCACTTTCTGTGTTCCACGGAGACTTGCATAGTGTATGTTTACGGCCTTTGTCCTAGCGCATGCACTCATCTTTCATCAGGGCAATGTGCTCATCGACGAGGAGCAAAATCCACGAATAAGCGATTTCGGACTTGCATGTACCATTGGGAAGCTACAGCCTGGACTATCCTACCTGCAGCGGTTATCGAGCACGAGCAATGTTGGAGCAGTAAGATGGGCAGCACCTGAGCGACTTAAAGGCTGCAAACCCCATTCATCAGGGGACATGTATTCTCTCGGATGTGTGATGCTTGAGGTAATGACTCGTCTTGGTGTATTGATGACAGCTAGCTAATTTTGACGACAGGTGCTGTCTGGAGACATTCCATGGAAAGAAAAGAACAATTACGAGGTTGTTGCTCTGAAGCTCGGGGCACACAAGCTGCCCAGTCGTCCAATTCACCCGGCAGTCGAAGAGAAACATTGGGCACTGATGGTCAAGTGTTGGTCTTCACCCGAGCGGCGGCCATCGGCACGTCAGGTTGTGATAACGTTTTCCTCATCAGGTGAACGTGGATGTATTGGTCATGCCGAACATCCGATGTACATAGCCTTTTTTTTTTTTCAATCGTGATCGGTGGTGATCGGCCCTGGTAAAACATTGATTATCAGGATTGATGGGAGTTTGATCGATGATCGATGAAGATTCTTGTGACCCGAAACTACCTTCAAGTCCCGTCCCCAGCACGTCTCTCCCTTCTACTACTTTAAACTTCTCTCTGCTGTTATTCATGTAACTGCTCTGCACGCAGTGTTTGGACTTCATAGGAACAAGCCAAGCTCTCCTTTCAGCTTGACCACAGCAAGTGTTAATACAGATCATCTCTGCACTCCTCATTTCGCAATCCAGATCCAGACGGTAGAAGCCTCTAGCAGTTTTCAGGCTATCGTAGGTCTTCCTAGCAGTTGACGAGTCGGTTCTTTGCGTCCGGATTGGAGCCCGTGTAGCTCCTGCTGAATCTAACATACACTGAATCGCCAATGCGCGGCTCACCTCGTCGCTTTTGGGCCCAGGCACGTGCATCTACGCTACTCGATCGAGCACGAGGTTGGGATTATCAAGGAGTTTCGACTGGGTTGAGAAGTAATGAACGAATCAACTCAAAGCTACAGGGAGGTGGATGGATGTCCGAACCCATGGGAACATACACGCAGACTCGAGTGCTGCGTCGAGCGCGTTCCATTCTACTCGAGATTTCTCACCACCATTCAAGGCTGAAGTGGATCGTTGGTTGGATTGACCTGTTGTACTTACGCCGCCACTGACTTCCTTTGCACGCACAGTCACTGATCCTTCTCAAGGCAGACGCTTTTGTTTATTGGTGATCCCGCAGATACCCCTTGAATAGGGCGTGTGGGGACATAGATTCGCTGTTCGCTACGTTCTCCGGACCCCTGGGATTCGAGAACTGGAATAGCCTCTGTGGCTCATGGTTGCTTCGTTATTGCTATGTCCTGTCCCTCCGGGCGTCGGTGCTAAAGTATAAGTGGTCGCCTACTTCTTGTCAGAAGGTGAACCTGAGAGCTGTACTTGTTGTCGACGACCGGTCGTCGTTTCATTCACTTCTCTGAATCCCCACGTCGAAGAATCTTGCATGAGAAGAGTGCAGTTAGATAGACTTAAACATAGAATGACGTTGATTGCATAAAGAGCAAAACATACCAGCTCAGCTCGTAATATGCGTTTGATGTACGACTGGACATGGAGACCGGAAAGTCTCGGGAGCGCGAAACACGACCGTACAGGGAAGTCAGCGTGCGGAGGAGAGGCCAGGGACATCAAGTTTGTGTATCGCACCCGCCGGTCCACCCTCCGAGGATCAGGTCCATGTTAAACATGTACTCAGACAAGAGAGACAGGACAAGGCGCGGTTTCGAGCCTGCGAAAGTAGGGGTTACCGCTGCCTCGACTGCCGTCCTTCTAGGTTCAAGCGGTCCACTTTGCAAGGGCCGCATCTGTGATGTGAACGTTGTCGTTCCCGAGCCATGCAGTTCCTGTCTTCCGCCATGCACCAAGGTATCCGACAAATAACGACAGGTAAAAGTGGTGGTAACTAAACAGCGAAATCCCACGCTTTCCTCACCCGACTTCAAATAGCACGAGGGGTCCCACTGAGACCAAGTTCTGAGCATACCGAATAGATCGACCACAGACCCTTCCTCTTTTCCTTTCTACGCGTGTTGTCTCTCGCCGTCTTGTTCTCGGTCGCGGACGAAGCCTTGACACCACCTTTCGTCTTTGCATTCTCAAAGATGTTCTGTTTCCACGAGCCGATCCTTATTGTCCCTTTGGACGTCAGATTTGAGGCACCGTTCGTGGCCTTGGCGTTGCGTACACTGAGGCGGCGACGGTGCGAGGCACTTCGTGCCACAGTGCTCGGTGGTCGACCCGTCAGCTTCCTCGAAGTCGACACTTGTCTTCGAACATAGACCTTTCTCGGGATCTTCGACTCGCCTGTTCCCTCTCGTGGTATCGCAGGCAACCTTTTCTCCACCTCTCGTGGGCTCTGTCGAAGTGCGTACTTGTCGTCGAACGGTGAGTCTGAGAGCAGTGCTTCTTCATCGTCGTCCACCCACTCCTCTGAATGCCCAGGATCCTCGCGCGTGGAGATGTCGTTCTCGGTCAGCGTCTCCGGTGAATAGTCCAAGCAAGTTTGGATCGCATCGAGATTGGCCTGCCCTGGTCCACGCAGATCAAAGAGTCCTCGAAGACGTGGGGACACGAGGCATATGCGAGAGCCGATGGGCGTGTTGGTGGGGCACACGGGACTACGAGGCGACCCCTCTGTGCTATTCGGCCCCAAGATGAGGTACTCGAGTTCCTTGAGCGCTTGACGCTTGCGCTGGACACGTTCTTCGACGGTGGAACAGAGGATCTCCAGTTCCTTCAGCTGATCGAGCAATAGGTCCGCGGTGGCGAGGACGTCGGGTTGTTGAGCTTTCGTGCCCGATGTTGTTGTTGGGGGGAAATATGCTCTGGCCGTGATGGGCGATGCGAAGGGATTAGTGTTAACTTCGGCGCGAGGCATGACGTGCCCAGGACGCTGGTTGGGACGAGGTAAACTTGCGACAGCGATATGGTCAAGGGTGGTCGGCCGGTCTCTTCTTATACCTTAGACAGCTATGTCTCAGACTGGTCGTGTTGAAAACGCGGCGGCTCACGCTGGTCAGTACCTATCTAGCCTCGATCACGATCAGACTATCTTTGCGTCGTCAATTTGTGGCAAATTCATACTATCTTAGCATCATTGTCCAGGTCAAGTACAACTTCGTACAGGTGAGTCGGTAATTTCATACGGGAGCTCGTCCCTTTCACTTATCCAACAGGAATTCACACACGCTTTGCGTATTGGTGTGCGATCCCTCAGGCCTGATAGCCCGTTGGCATCGAACGGTTTGAATATTACCTCCTAAATTACACCGAAGTTCCTTGGACTCAATAAGTAAATGAAGGCACTGGGTGCTTTCTTCCACAGTGCACGCTGGAAGACCACCTTGCGAGCTTTTCTTTCAGTGATTGTTAATACCAGGTTTGCGTCTTCGGCATTCTAGATGGCCCGTGACCAGCATATAGGGACGTGCCTTCTCATGAGGCCAAACTTGAACTCGTATCATGTGCTTTCTGATCCGCCGTGCGAATAGTGTCTGGACCTGATGGCTCGCAAAACTGGACAAGGGAATGTGTACTCTCAGAATTAATCTCGGTATTTATATTGCTGTGTGTTTTTTCTGACGAGATGTTCAGCAACTGGATATCCGTGCCGCATTGGATGAAAATAGCCTCGGATGCCTGCCGAGTCGCTCCCGGGGTCCTGCTCAGACCAGGTTCTAAGTAACAGAGTAAGTTGACCTCAGCCAATCCTTTTTGTCCTTTGAGCGCTGTCTTTCGTACCTTCGTTCTAGAGGTAGGCTTTTGTCATCACCTTCTCCAAGATTCACCGTGGCCCGGGAGCTGGTCGATGCATTGATACTTTCCTTTTGGTTGTTGCGATCCGATCGGGCCATGATGCATGACGATGAATACACCGTGACAACGCCAATGCGCAGGTACTCGCATCTGCTCACCGTAAATGTTTGTATGCCGCGTATTATTCAAGTTGATGTGCTTATTTATCACACGTCCGGCACTCCCACGTACGCTTTATTTACCTACCGCACCCACCAAGCACTTTACAGCGAATCTGTGTTCGGTACGCACAGGTGCACGAAATGCATCCTTACGCATGTGTTATCATGGCATAGGGCAACGACGCAAATAAAGCAACACATAAGTTGCTGTAAGATTGCATTTTTGTAGCATGTGGCTACTCAAGGTACCCAAGCTAGTGGCTATTCGGACCAGCTGAAGAAGGTCGGAACCCAGTGCAGTTGATGTATGACTGGACGGCGAGACAATAGATTCGGCGCGTCGAGGTGGCACGCTTACAAATTGGACGACTCCAACCAAAGGTGGCGGTTAGCGCTCCCACCACTCAGATTGCGGCACAGGGAGTTCCACAGAAACCAAGTTCTGAGCATACCGAATAGATTGACCACAGTCCTTTCATCTATTCCTTTCTACGCGTGCTCGTAGACGAAGCCTTCGAAGTTCGCACCACCTTCGTTTTTACGTTCTCTAAGATGCTTCATTTCCACGAGCCCGACCTCATGGTCTTTTTGGTTGTCAGGTTCGAGACACCGTCCGTGGCGTTGGCGTTGGCATACTTGGACAGCGCTCGGTCGACCGTCAGCTTCCTCAACATAGAAACTTGTCTCGGAACATAAACCTTTCTCGGAATTTTCGACTCCATAACCTCATCGGTCTCCTCTCGCAGTACCGTCGGCAAGCTTTTCTCCACCTTCATGGGCTCTGCCAAAGCGTGAGCTCGTCGTCGAATGGTGAGCGGCCTGAGAGCAGTAATAGTTCAAGTAGTTTGGACTGTGTCGAGGTTGGCCTGTCCTGGTCCACGCAAGTCAAAGAGTCCTTGAAGACGTGGGGAGACGAGGTACAAGCGAGAGCTCGACGGAGGAGTAGAGGTAGCGGGCGACAACGTCTGGTGTCCGATTGGCTCGGTGGTGCTGACTAAGCGATGTATTCAACTGATCATTACCGTTTGAGGACGACAGCCGAGAGCTAGAATAACTTTGTACTCCGATAAGTATGATCAATGTTGGGAACTTACCACTGACAGATGCGGCCGCCGGGAGTTACATGCGGTCATGAGAAGTCATGCGCATGAACAATGGCGGTGGCGCGCGCCTCGGTTGACTTTGCATACACTAACAAAGTCTTTGCATGACCTAGGGCTAAGATTGTCTCGGTGGAAGGCTTATTAGACTGTGGTGATGATGGCCCTGCTCAGCGGTCCCGCTAGTCTGGTCACCAGACTACTTCAGGGCCCTCACATCCCGAAGCCAGGTTTCAAAATTTCATGGCGAACTTTCCACCGTGCATAATTTAAAAATAGT
Organism: Boletus reticulatus; assembly: GCA_038093535.1. Taxonomy (NCBI): domain Eukaryota; kingdom Fungi; phylum Basidiomycota; class Agaricomycetes; order Boletales; family Boletaceae; genus Boletus; species Boletus reticulatus. Next base: position 9,201 of record JBBPSJ010000273.1, read on the forward strand.
AAGTTACCAAGTATGTTCACCAACCTTGACAGCAAAATGACAGATAGTTGCTAGAATTCGCATGATACATGTTGCCCACAGCTGCCGGGGAATTGATTTTATCCTCTCACGTGCATCACAATGGGCGCATCTTCAAGTTGCCGCGATCTGAGCTGCAGAACGGTTATCGATCCGAAACAGCACTTTCGCAACCGGTAGTCAGGGTGAAAGCAATCCTAAAAAGGGCCTTAGAGCATCACCTACTACCCACTGGTGATTCGGTGAACCTTTGGACAACCGACGCAGGTCGGCAGTGGGTCAAAGTGGCCCCTCAGGCAGTGGTACTAGTAATCATGATGCATGGTATCATTCGGACTGACTTATCCCATTTGCACAGCTTGATAGAGGCGAGAATGTATATATGACTGGCACTGGCCCTATCCATACGATCTTTATCCTCTCATCCTGCTATCTGAATGACTTGGTCGACTACCTTCGCCATTCTCCTCGGTTGTGTTGTTGCGTTCGACGCAGGGCGTAGATACCTCTGGTATCACAAGCCTCGTTCCCTCCCCCCCGGTCCTCCTGGGTTACCATGGGTGGGGAACATCATTGGGGTTGACACGGACGCACCATGGTTGACGTATACTAAATGGTCAAAAAAATATGGTAGATTGTACTATGCTGGACCCCTTCACCGTGCATTCACACAGTTCCCTCATAGGCGACTTGGTTCATACCCAATTGTTGGGCAAAGACATCATTATAATCAACTCGGAAGAAGTTGCAAAGGATTTACTCAACACTCGATCCCAGAATTACTCAGATCGTCCCTTCCTGATCACTAATGAATTGTTAGCCTTTCCAAAATTTCATTTACTATCTGTGGAGCTCAATATTTTTTCTAGGTGTGGATTAGGTTTCAACACTGCATTCTTACCCTACGGTGATAGATGGCGACTTCACAGGCGGTTTTTCCACCAAACATTTCGGATGGAGGCCATTATAGGATTTCTACCGTTACAACATCGAAAGGGGTGTCAGTTTTTGTGGCGATTGCTGGATGCCCCTGAGCAACTGGAAGACCACGTGTTCGAGTACGTGTTAGACAATAATTCATTCCTGACGATTGCCAAGACCAGGGTACTCTGTCTAGGTATACTGCATCAGTCATGCTAAACGGCGTGTACGACTACGACCCTAAATCTAGGAAGGATTCCATTGTTGACGTTGCTGCGAGAGTACTTGAAATCGCTGTGCCTTCTATGCGCCCTGACGTTGCTATCATTGTCGGGGCATTCCCTTCATGTGAGTAATCCGTTCATTGTTTCTGTTCTCTCATGCGAGTTGTCCGTTATGCTCCAAGTGTTGAAGCTTCCATCATGGTTGCCTGGGATGGCATTCAAAAAGAGACTCACAACCGCAAGGGAGTGTGCACAGGATTACCTCGAGAAGCCATTTGATTATTCAACGAAAAAACTAGTAAATGACAACGTCTATTCTCGGGATGCTGACCTCATCGATCTGCAAGGTAATTGATAGCTCCTCCCCATCAATGATGAACGATGGACTTCAAAAGATGGAAGAGCAAGGTTCCGAATCTGGAGACGCAACTCGGATGCAGGGTCTCAAAGAAGCAGCTGCGACTGCATTTTTGGGTACATCGTTCGTTCGTTCCTTTGCATCCTTTACTCATGGACACTTTCAGGTGCATCAGAGACTGCAAGTCACACATTTATCTCCCAAATTGCGGAATCTGACACGTACCGAACGATAGTCAAACTCGGTTATCTTGACCTTCTTTTTGATGATGATGGTTTCTCCAGAAGTTCAGAAGAAGGCTCAAGCCCAAATTGATGCTGTGATTGGCAAGGGTAGGCTACCTGTGATCGAAGACCGTCCTTCGTTGCCATACATAGATGCTATCTTTCGTGAAGTGCTCAGGTACAACCCAATTATGCCACTGTGTGAGCATATTCTACAATCCTTGTCGTTCGTTGGCTGATCTAGAAACCATCAGCGCTCCCCCACGCTACCCTTGATGACGATGTTTACAAGGGATTCAATATCCCAAAGGGTGTGTAACTCGAAACCTAATTGGTTCAAACACAAGCTGACAAAAAAAAAATTTCCAGGTTCTGTTGTTTTAGCAAATGTTTGGTCGGTGCATCCCATTTTCCGTATTTCTAGCTCACGTTCTCCAGGTCTATGTCTCGCAATGAGGAAAAGTTCCCCGATGCCAATACATTTATCCCGGAACGATTCCTCCACGAGGACGGTTCCCTTAAACCATTCGACATCGAGAACATCGCCTTTGGCTTCGGTCGACGTATATGCGTCGGAAGACACTTCGCAGACACCTCTCTGTGGTCTATTTTCTCCAAAGTGTTGACCGTATTCAACCTGTTGCGGCCCGTGGACGAGAACGGCGAAGAGATACACATGGAGCCAAAATTCACGAATGGCATCGCTATGTAAGTGATGTTCATGCCCCGTACTCGTTATCTGACACTGGTGTACAGACACCCCGTTCCCTTCAACTGTAGGATCGAGCCTAGGATACCTGGGTTAGATGCTGCTGGACTGGAGCAGTTGATTGGCGCTAGTACTTTGTAAGATGTGATACGAGTTTTTACACCCAGACGGATTCACTAGATAGAAGATAGAAGATAGATAGATGGGCCTGGGTTATAAGTTTTGTATGGACCACACACAGCGAACAAGATGTGACATATTACACGGCAATCGTACATGCGAACTGGAATGCTTTTTCTTGGGTAACCACGACGGTAGTATCAACATTCATGCCAACAGCACTACGCGCTCTTCCGCTTTGCTCTCCATCCAGGCAGATTCAACAATGAGACCGAGGCCGACTCGTTCACTGACTCGAGCGTTATCACGCATGCTCTTCACCACCATCACATGCGACAAACACCCATAATATCTTTTTCCCCACTTGTCCTCATCCCAGAGCCCTACAATTGCATCACACCGAGACAGGACGACGAATTCAAAGATGGAGAGGGATGGCGTAGAGGTAGGTAGAATAATGCGTCCAGCGTAATGGGCAGACACCTGATCGACCGGACTGATGTGGAAGACGGTGTGAACGTTTCTTGGGTCTGCAAAAAAACTGTCGTCGTCCGGTTTCACGACTCGGAAGCATGCACATTGGGTACGAAAGACGAGCGTTCCGCTTGGGGCTGGGGTGCCCAGAACCAGGTCGCTTGGATGGCTCTGGGATGCGACATACTTGTATGGTGATTGACATCCATCCGCGCACCGTCAACAGACCAACTAGGTGGGATTTGTTTGACGTTCAATCGGATGATGGTTCCATCTACGATGTTGAATGGAGTTACTCCCTCGGATTCAAGATCCACCATCACATTTCTGATGCACTCACCATGTGCAGTCCTGCTTCTACAAGAAGTGGTGATCCATCCACCTGGCACTCCCGGGAGAACTGGCAGTCGGTTTGCTGGGGATACTATGACGATGACGCAGATTGGATGAACTGCGACTACGAACACGGTCCAGACTTGCGTTAAATTGAAGTAGGGGAAGTGGGGCTCCGCCAAGGCGGGGTTCTTGATATCCATGAAACGCTGTTCGGACGGATTAACACGCCACCGAGCGATGACGCTGATGCGGTTCTCGCATACATGCGAAAGCTCGTTGCGACCGTGCTTCTCCTGTTTTCTGCGGTAGGGATAGCTTATGAAGTGGCTTGTACGGATGAGGAAAGGGATATACGCTCTTACCCATTCTTGTTGGAGGGCTTGTTGGACAGCTGGGTCGCTCGGGGAGTACGGGCAGCCTGCGGGTTCCAGTTGAGTGGCGATGCAGAGGCTGCGAGGCGTGGTCAAGAAGAACGAATAAGAGAGGCGGCGCATGAGGACTATGACTATGATGATTGATATTTCTAGGCTGACGGGTGAGACTCTGTTGGAACTTGTAACATAAAAGCAAACCTGGTTGTTTCAGATCTAGTAGTGTGTTTGGTCCAACTTGAACTCGACCGAGTCCGGCTCAAGATTTGAGGACAAGACGTGGACTCGGATACAAGTTATTTGTTGCGGGATCTGGCGGCTGGGACCAGAGATGCCGCCCAACTTTTGCCAGCAGCCCTCCACGGTCACCACTGGAACAGACGCAAACGTGTTGTTCTTGAATGCAGCATAGTCTGCATTGCCTATGGTGAGCTCCCTTTGTCTGAGGATGTAGGAAAACCGAGGCAGTTGACTGGCCCCGGCACTTTCTTTCCACTGCCACTGGCAGTATCGATGGGATGTTTGTACTAGTGGCTATACAGAATAAGCGATTCCGGACTTGCATGTACCATTGGGAATCTACAGCCTGGACTATCCTACCTGCAGCGGTTATCGAGCACGAGCAATGTTGGAGCAGTAAGATGGGCAGCACCTGAGCGACTTAAAGTCTGCAAACCCCATTCATCAGGGGACATGTATTCTCTGGGATGTGTGATGCTTGAGGTAATCACTCGTCTTGGTGTATTGACGACAGCTAATTTGACGACAGGTGCTGTCCGGAGACATTCCATGGAAAGAAAAGAACAATTACGAGGTTGTTGCTCTGAAGCTCGGGACATACAAGCCACCCATTGACAGTCGTCCAATTCACCCGGCAGTCGAAGAGAAACATTGGGCACTGATGGTCAAGTGTTGGTCTTCACCCGAGCGACGGCCATCGGCACGTCAGGTAGTGATAAGGTTTTCCTCATGTGAACGCGGCTGTATTGGCCATGCCGAACAGTCGGTGTTCATATTTTTTGATCCGGTAATCGATCAATGAACCTTCTCTACAGTTTGATCAATGACGTAGTCGTGTGCCTTCAAGTCCGGTTCGAACTTGTGCCCAACACGTCTATCCCTTCTACTCTCTGCTGTTATTGTGACTCAACTTGTAACTTTCTATGGGAATACCGGGTGCTCTGCACGCGGTGTTCGGACTTCATAGGAACAAGCCAAGCTCTCCTTTCAGCTTGACCACAGCAAGTGTTAATACAGATCACTTCTGCACTCCTCATTTCGCAATCCAGATCCAGACGGTAGAAGCCTCTAGCAATTTTCAGGCTATCGTAGGTCTTCCTAGCAGTTGACGAGTCGGTTCTTTGCGTCCGGATTGGAGCCCGTGTAGCTCCTGCTGAATCTACCATGCACTGAATCGCCAATGCGCGGCTCACCTCGTCGCTCTTGGGCTTAGGCACGTGCATCTACGCTACTCGATCGAGCACGAGGTTGGGATTATCAAGGAGTTTCGACTGGGTTGAGAAGTAATGAACGAATCAACTCAAAGCTACAGGGAGGTGGATGGATGTCCGAACCCATGGGAACATACACACAGACTCGAGTGCTGCGTCGAGCGCGTTCCATTTTACTCGAGATTTCTCACCACCATGCAAGGCTGAAGTAGATCGTTGGTTGGATTGACCTGTTGTACTTACGCCGCCACTGACTTCCTTTGCACGCACGCACAGTCACTGATCCTTCTCAAGGCAGACGCTTCTGTCTATCCAGTTCTCGAATCCCAGGGGTCCAGAGAACGTAGCGAACAGCGAATTTATGTCTCCACGGGATCACCGATAGAATAACCTCTGTGGCTCATGGCTTCGTTATTGCTATGTCCTGTCCATCCTGGCGTTACTAAAGTATAAGTTGGTCGCCTACTTCTTGTCAGAAGGTGAACCTGAGAGCTGTACTTGTTGCCGACGACTGGTCATCGTCTCATTCACTTCTCCGAATACCCATGCCGAAGAAGCTTGCAGGAGAAGAGTGCTGTTGCATGGAGTTGATTACAGAGTGGCGTTGATTGCATAAAAAGCAAAACACACCGGCTCAGCTCGTAACATGCGTTCGATGTACGACTGAACATGGAAACCGGGGAGTCTAGGGAGCGCGAAACACGACCGTACAGGGAAGTCAATGTGTGGAGCAGAGGCCAGGGACATCAAGTTTAGTTGTCGCACCCGCCGGTCGACCCTCTTCGAGGATCAGGTCCATGTTAAACATGTACTCAGACAAGAGAGACGGGACAAGGCGCGATTTCGAGCCTGCGAAAGTTCCCCCCAGGGGGTTACCGCTGCCTCGACCTCGACTGCCGTCCTTCCAGGTTGTTGTAATGTGCGACTTTCCGCGATGGTGGCATTTGGTGGGCGGTTGGCGGTCCACTTTGCAAGAGTCATCTGTCGTTATTTGTCGAATGCCTTGGTGCATGGCGGAAGACATGAATTGACGACAACGTTCACATCACAGGTAAAAGTGGTGGTATGTACAACTAAACAGCGAAATCCCACGCTTTCCTCACCCGACTTCAAACAGCACGAGGGGTCCCACTGAGACCAAGTTCTGAGCATACCGAATAGATCGACCACAGTCCCTTCCTCTTTTCCTTTCTACGCGTGTTGTCTCTCGCCGTCTTGTTCTCGGTCGCGGACGAAGCCTTGACACCACCTTTCGTCTTTGCATTCTCAAAGATGCTCTGTTTCCATGACTCGATCCTCATTGTCCCTTTGGATGTCAGATTTGAGGCACTGTTCGTGGCCTTGACGTTGCGCACACTGAGGCGGCGACGGTGCGAGGCACTCCGTGTTACAGCGCCCGGTGATCGACCCGTCAGCTTCCTCGACGTCGACACTTGTCTTCGAACATAAACCTTTCTCGGGATCTTCGACTCGCCTGTCCCCTCTCGTGGTATCGCAGGCAACCTTTTCTCCACCTCTCGTGGGCTCTGTCGAAGTGCGTACTTGTCGTCGAACGGTGAGTCTGAGAGCAATGCTTCTTCATCGTCGTCCACCCACTCCTCTGAATGCCCAGGATCCTCGCGCGTGGAGATGTCGTTCTCCGTCGGCGTTTCCGGAGAATAGTCCAAGCAAGTTTGGATCGCGTCGAGATTGGCCTGCCCTGGTCCACGCAGATCAAAGAGTCCTCGAAGACGTGGGGACACGAGGCATATGCGAGAGCCGATGGGCGTGTTGGTGGGGCACACGGGACTACGCGGCGATCCCTCTGCGCTATTCGGCCCCAAGATGAGGTACTCGAGCTCCTTGAGCGCTTGACGCTTGCGCTGGACACGTTCTTCGACGGTGGAACAGAGGATCTCCAGTTCCTTCAGCTGATCGAGCAACAGGTCCGCGGTGGCGAGGACGTCGGGTTGTTGAGCTTTCTTGTCCGATGTCGTCGTTGGGGGAAAATATGCTCTGGCCGTGATGGGAGATGCGAAGGGATTAGCGTTAACTTCGGCGCGAGGTTCGGCGGGCATGACGTGCCCAGGACGCTGGTTGGGACGAGGTAAACAAACTTGCGACAGCGATATGGTCAAGGCTGGTCGGGCGGTCTCTTCTTATACTTTAGACAGCTATGTCTCAGACTGGTCGTGTTGAAAACGCGGCGGCTCACGCTGGTCAATAGCCGTCTAGCCTCGATCGATCACCACCACGTCGCAAATTTGTCGGCAAGTAAGGTAAGTCGGTAATTTCATACGGGGGCTCGTTCCTTATCGCCTATTCAACAGGAATCCACATGTGCATATCGGTGTGTGGTCCCTCTTCTGGCACACAATACAAACTCTTTACATGGTCATGTTCTTCATCAGTACGAGGCTCGCTGTGGTCGAGTTACCCATCCAGTTTTCGTGTCTCGATTCGTATTGTTCGAGATTGGAGTCGATTGAGGCCTGATTAGAGAGAATCTCGCCTGTTACGTTTCTTCGCCTCTACGTACATACTTTGTATTGCGGTCGTTGTCCACTACAAACTTTACTCGTCAGAAAAGCAGCCTTCGTCCTCGTCCGAGTCTTCATCATCATAATCCTCACGCGCAGCTGCTTCTTCACGTTCCTCTGCCCCAAGCCGGGCGGCTTCTGCATCACCACCCAACTGAAAGCCACAAGCTGCCCGTATCCCCCGGGCAACCCACTTGTCCGACAAACCTTCCAGCATGAACTCCTCAGGACACCCGTCCGTTTCCCCGTCCGTGCAGGCCACCTGGTAGTCTATCCCCACTGCAGTGAACAGGAGACATACCCCCGCCACGAGCTTCCGCCTGTACGTGAGAACCGCGTCGGCGTTGTCGCTTGGAGGCGTATCGATCGGTCCGAATAATGCTTCATAGATATCGAGCGCACTTCCTGGGCGGAGTCCTACTTCCCCCTCTTCAATCCGACGCCAGTCAGGACCGTTTTCGTAGTCGCAGTTCAACCAGATGTCGTCGTCGTTGTCAGCAAAGTATCCCCAGCAAACCGACTGCCATCCCCCCCGGGTGTGCCAGCTGGACGGAGCGTCCTTTGTAGAAGGATTACGGTATCGAGCGGGTGGATTGGAAATCTGGTGGTGAATTTGGTATCCGAGAGAGTAATCCCACTCGACGTCGTATGCCCCAGGGCGACAATGGTACTTGATGTGCACGTCGATGTACTTGGGTGCCGCAAGGGAATAGATCCGAGCGCCAATCTCCGCATCGCGGACCTATCAAGGGGAACGACGATCAGCAACATGCAGACACCAAGGACAAGGACGAATCCCGACTCACTTCATCGTCGTCCCACTCGACCTCTCGCCACATGACTGACACAGACTTCTGGAGCATACCGTCGTCCAGATCTAATTCGCCTTCTATGCCAGCGACAGCATCGCTGATCAACCGTTTTCGACGATGGAACACGTTTTTATGCTTGGCGTTGGTGCGTCGACGGTGCTCGGTGTATGCTGTCCACTGTTCTAGAGTCGCTGGGATGGGCGACGAGAATGGCCCAAAGTAGCGTTCCGCAAGGGCTAGCCCTGTGACCGTGTCGCCGGGTGGGGGCTCTACCATGGCGTTTTGGGAGAAAGTGAAATCTGCAGGCGTGGTGGTAGCGCAGGTGCAAGGTCTGAAATGGCCCTTTTGTAAGGGTGTTGGACTCCCCCACGTATCAACAAAGTACTCCGCCGAGATTTGGTCGAGGGCCTAGCGCTCGAGTTCCCATCTTTGGCTGAGGCATAAGTGGTTATTCTAGTAGTACGAGTACGCGAGTATGAATAGAATTTGGTCTTTGCTCGAGTGGCTGTGACTCGGCAGCTCTCTCTCTTACGCTCTCTCACCAGCAGCCTACCAGCCGCGCTCCGACTTCTTTCTTTCTTTTCGCGCGGCGGACACTCGTAGTGCTACGCCTCTTTCGGTTTTCTCTCCACTACATTCGTTTTAGTCCGCACCAAAGGGAGACCCAAATCCGACGCACCGACCATGGACCAAGATCCTGTCATGCCTCCAGATTTCGCCTTACCGGGTTTTGCTGCCCTCGTGGAACTCACAATGGAAACGCAGCAAATGGATCATGACGAAGCCATCGTCTTTTTAGAACAGCGTTGGGAACAGACTGGACTGGGGGGAGTACGCCCGAACCGGGGCGGCGACGACCCTGAAAGGAATGAAGACCCCCAACAACGCCGACTTGACGGAAATGCACCACCACCTCCTGGAGGAGACGGCCCTAGAGGAGACCAAGGTCAGGGAGGACAGCCGGCAGACCCAGCACAACCGGCTGGCGTGCAGACCATTACATTCGACCCAGACGCACGCATCGCCACCACCCTCACTGCAAGGCCAGCAGATTACGCCATCAAACGCATCGAAGCGCGCAAGCACGTACCGCTTTGGTATTTTTCCAGGGAGGGACTGCGCGAAGCCGCTCGCGTGGTCAGGCAGTCGGACGAAAACGACGCTCTTGCAATCACCAAAGCGGAGGAAGGACAAGTCACCGTGCGATCAGCGGGTTCACTCGCAGCATCCAAGAATGCAAAGCTCGACCACCAGCTCACATACAGCGAGTTCATGTACGCCAAGAACCTTTTCCTCACCGCCATAGACAATGCGAAATGGGGCGACGACGCCATTGACTCTTTCAATTGGTTTTTCCACAATTTGGACAACCACCCCATGCGAGAGGAAGGAGACCGAGGAGAAAGAGCACTGCTGCTTTACGCATCGAGAGCACGTACAGACTGGCACGATAAGCTTGCGCTCCGCAAGGCGTACAACATTGCGACCATCAATGAAGACCTTCTCGCTAAAATAGCGCGCGAGCTAGACTCCAGAGAAGTCCGGGCCAACCTCGAGCAGGTATGTATCCCCGCACGCACAAATCATACGAAACTAAATTTTCCTTATCACATCCTCGGGCCACGTCGTATCATCAAATTACCACCTACTATTAACACTGCTGCTGCTTCTATCGTCGACACTGTTGACTCTGCTGCTACCATTGCTGCTGCTTTCACTGCTGCTGCTTTCCCCCCCTTGCTTCATGCAATGGTGTCTAGATGGACCAAGCACGCACCAACCGCTTCCAGCAGACGGACCGCGGGCGACAATTCACGCGAGACACCCGCGGCCGGCGACCCTCACGGTCCGCCTCACCACGCTTCATGGGATCTGCGAGAGGCCCGCGCCCAGTGCGCCGTAGGTCGCAGTCTAAGGAGAGGTCACCACGGCGCAGCCGCAGTCATGACAACAAACGGCGGCGCCCCTTTCGCAACACTAAGACCATGCCGACCTGCCCAAAGTGCCTCGGAACACACGAAGCCCGCCCTGATCGTCCCCCCTGCAACGCGTCGTCCCTGTGGGATAACTCAGCACCCACCCACTGTACACGTGACCAGCAAGGACGATTGCTCAATAAGAGCGGACGAATCCTCTGCTGGGACTTCCAACGCCCCCGCGGATGCTCGAGCCAAGGGCACAACCACGAATGCTCAGGTTGCGGAGATGCCAACCACGGAGCCCAGGAATGCCCCCTCCGCCAGCACACTACCAGCACGTCTGCTAAGTAGGGCACTAACCCCTTACAAAGCAGACGGTTGGCGAGATTTGTTAATAGAATTAAGACTATCTCATAAGCACCCTGCTCTACTCGAGCAGCTAATGCACGGTTTTCGTGTACGGGCCCCCACCATAACCCGGTCATTTACGCCACCAAATAACCCTTCCATTAATACACATCAGGATGCTTTCGACGAGATATTGAACAAAGAATTCGCGAAACAGCGGTACATAGGACCCTTCACCCGAGACGGACTCGAGACTCTCATTGGACCATTTCAATCCTCCCCATTAAACCTCATACCCAAGCCTGGAAAGCCAGGGAAATTCCGTCTCATCCAGAATTTATCATACCCTAATTCGCCTCGGATAAACGAGGCTTTATCAATCAACTCGCAGGTGGACCCAGCTCTCTTTCCCTGCGAGTGGGGCACCTTTCACACCGCATGTGCTTTGATTCACACACTCCCACGGGGAACCCAAGGAGCAACCAGGGATGTAGCTGAAGCCTATCGCACCATCCCATTACACCCCTCTGAATGGCCAGCACTCGTCGTGCGTATCGCAAATGAACCCGCACTCTTTGCAGTAGACACTTCTCTATGCTTCGGCTATGGACCTTCAGCTGGGACATACGGTGGGGTACGGGATGCTGGACTAGATATATTTCGAGCTGCAGGCATAGGGCCCATAATTGCTTGGGTAGATGACCACATCTTTTTTCGTTTACCCCGCAACACCATTACAGATTACAACGAGCTGCGCGAAATGAAAGCACGCATCATTGCGGAGCAGGGTGGGAGACTCAAAGACAAAGGTCGTTGGTGGTTCAAAGGAGAGGTACTGGCTGACGGCACTCACGAAGAGTTTGCCGAGGACTGTACACACCCGATCCAAGACCTAACCTTGAAGCACCCAAACGACATCCCATCGTACGCATATGACTTTAACCACATTGATCAGATCTCCAACCGTTTGGGAATCCCGTGGGAACTCTCCAAAGATACCCCATTCTCCTCGTCACCAACTTTCATTGGCTTCATCTGGGACCTTGAGAACAAGACTGTCTGTTTAACAATGGCAAAGCGAACAAAATACATCAATGCAATACATGAGTGGTTACGCACGACAGCGCATTCCCTCGAGCAGGTTGAGAAGCTGCACGGGCGACTGTCCCACGCCTCATTAGTCATCCCAGAGGGCAGTGCATACCTCACCTCGCTGCAATCGATGCTGGGAATCTTCGGCAACAACCCTTATATGCCACGTAGGCAACCACAGGGCACAGTCAACGAACTGCGTTGGTGGTTGCAGGCACTAAGCTCCAAACCCCCCATCCCAATCCCACACAACCCATACGCAGTCGACCACCAAGCTTTTTCAGATGCCAGCACCAGTTTCGGCTTGGCGATTGTCATCGGTGACAAGTGGCGTGCATGGAGACTGCACAAGCACTGGAAACATAATGAGCGAGACATCGGGTGTTACGGTCTACGAAGGGGGTACACTTTTTCCTTGTTCCTTTGCTTGTCCTCGTCTTCCGCTTCTCTACAGACTCGTCCTCTCGCCGTACGCGGCTGTATTCGTAGTGGAGTCGTCCTCCACATGTACCAGATACGCTCTCCCGATCTCTTTCTCCTTTGGCTCACACGGCGCCCCGCCCATACCACATTAAGACTTCCGTTCCGTCTCCGCCACTGTCACCTTATTCAGACTTCGTAAGGCAGTGGCATCGCATTCTCTTTTTATATCCAACGATCTGCTATCTCGTGCTGCGCACTCATAGCCTCTTACTGCGGATAGCTGCGCATTCAACTGCGCTTTACTGCGGATGCTGCGCATCCCATTTATATCCTTCATCTAGATTAGGGGCCTACCGTATATATACTCGTCGTCTCTCCCTGTACTTTCCCTAAGCTAGTTCTACGCAATATCAGCGTTGATCTTGCCTCACCACCTCTGAGTTCTAGTGAGTCTTCGGATACCTAGAATAGGAGAGACCCGCTTAGGCTTCGCATCGTCTCGAAGCTCGGCATTCGTCCTTGAGTTGAACTCCTCGCTATCTCGCTTATTCTTCGACCCGTATCGCAGCACGCTACGACAAGTCTACGCTGTGCGTTACATCGGGTGGGCGGAGAGCGTTGCATTTGAGTTCCTCATCCACACATTGCTCATACTCGACCAATCCAGCACGCCACTCACGGTTTATTGTGACAACCAAGGAGTCGTCGATGGTTGGAAAAAAGGCAGGAGTCGAAACAAGCCCACCAACGCCACATTCAGGAGAATCCACAACCTCCTGGCGTCCCCTCCGCGTCGGATCTTTGCAAAATATGTTCCCAGCGCAGACAACCCAGCGGACGGACCGTCCCGTGGCGAGTATCCCTCCGCCGCGCTCCTACTCCCGCGGATCACCATACCCGAGGAAATCAGCAGCCACATCCTTGATTTCGACGACCCCAGGTGCGACACGCTCTGCGTCTAGCATTGACTTCACGCACTTGCACACACTACCTGCCTCCAAGCCCCAAATCAATACGAGAAGGAGTAGGACACACCATGCGGAAACTGTCCCCCCCTACCCGCTGAACCTAACACCCACACTTTCCGATCTGCGCCCTCACTGCGCAGCCAAGGACCGACTGGAGAAGTGGCTCCCGCACCCTGACTCGCTCTCTCTCCTCGGCCCTCCGGGAACACTCGAACTCCAGGGGAGAGTAAAAGCGGTCACTTTACAGGGTTGGGCAGAGAGTACTCGTGCCACCTATGGCGCAGGGCTTCTCGTATACCATGTTTTCTGTGATAGTAAAGGAGTCGCAGAAAAAGACCGTGCCCCGGCCAATGCATCTTTGATTGCCGCTTTCGTCTCAGCACTCGCGGGCTCACTCTCGGGCAAAGCGATTCACAACTACATCTATGGGGTGCGGGCCTGGCACACCCTCTACGGACTACCATGGGTCCTCCACGAAGACCAAATAGCAACTATGTTGAAAGGTGTATCTAAACTCGCTCCGCCCGCACTCAAACAGGACAAACGTAAACCCGTCACCATTCAGATGATTTCGCTCATTAAGGACAAGCTTGACCAGACCAACCCCTTCGACGCGGCATTTTTCGCTTGCCTTACAACCACATTCTACACGGCAGCACGGGTCGGCGAATTCACACTTCCAAGGCTCGACGCCTTCAACCCCGCAGAGCATGTCACCCGTGGAGGCGTGTGTGACGACATTGACCGCAATGGCTTACATACCAAGGTTTTCGCTCTCCCACACACAAAGTCCAGTCCCGCAGGCGAGGAAGTACACTGGGCGAAGCAGGATGGACCTACGGACCCACTGGATGCTTTCAATAGACACATCATAATCAACGATCCCCCTGCCGAGGGTCCCTTGTTTGCTTACAGAACGTCAAAAGGCTATCGGGCAATGACCCGACAAACATTCACCATGCGACTCAACAAGTTCGCGCGCGCTGCGGGACTCGAACGCGTGCACGGACATGGCATCCGTATTGGCGCTACACTGGAATATTTACTCCGAGGGGTCCCTTTCGACGTCGTGAAAGTTAAAGGTCGTTGGGCAAGCAACACATTCCAGCTCTATCTGAGGAAACACAACCAAATATTAGCTCCGTACATGCAGTCCATGCCGCCCGAGACGGCCCTGGAGTTCACCAGGCTTGCCATGCCACCAGTCCGCTAGCGGCTAGCTATATTGTGAGTACCGCCCTCCTACTAGTACCTGGGATCCGAGCGTCATCTCGTCGCGTCGGGCCATCCTAGCACTTGGGGAACGCAGCTGACACTCGGGCCCCTCAGGTTCTCACAGATCGCGGCCGGGAGGCGCTTCGCGCCTTCACCCACACCTCATCTATCTTCTCTCTCTGCAGCCCGAGTCTCGTAACGACGAATAAAGACAAAAACATACCAGGAACACAACAATCTAGCACTTGGATTGTGCTAGCAATGGAGGGGGGTATATCTTGAGTCATCTAAAACTATTCTAGATACTGTTCCTGATACATAGTCCTACCATTCTGTGATATCTGAGTAAATGTCTAATTGATCACTACTCAGTCACTAAGTACTCAACTGAATACTATGTCAATATTGAATGTAATTTTCGCTTTTGAGCATTTGGACACCACATAATGCTAGGCACAGTATCTAGAATAGTTTTAGATGACTCAAGATATACCCCCCTCCATTGCTAGCACAATCCAAGTGCTAGATTGTTGTGTTCCTGGTATGTTTTTGTACATCTCCTAGACTTCAGTTCAATTTCTCACGCTTTTTCTATGTCATGTGGGCTCTCCCATTCTCAATTCTGAGGCCAGCCTTTCGCAAACTTGGTAATGTAGTGTAAAATATGTATTCTAGGTCCCTAGATAGTTGCCCTGATGCATGGAGCAAGGGTGTGACCGCTTCAGAGCATATAGGGGTATATTGTGTATCTGATCCTGCATTCCAGGGGAAGCTCCCTGGCATCTGAGCTACTGATACCTTGTAGATACATATATTAGGTGCATGGACATCAATTTTCAGTGCATTTCTACCTGGCCAATCAAAAATGCGAACCGCTTTTCTGTAATTCAGGGGTAGGAGGACTATGTACTTACAACATCATAGGAACAGGTCCCCACCAAGCAAGCTGCTGGTACATGATTCCTATACATATATACTATCTTGGAATCGCTTTCACCAAGTCATGTACCTAGCTAGTAAAAAATGCGGACACTTTTTTGATTTTCTGTACATTTCCACACATCTGTAAATCACCTTTTTTGGGACAGTTACCACACCAGTTACAGTAACTTACAGCAGTGTGACAGCATCACAGCATAACAGCTGACAGCCACACAGCCGTACACCCAGGCACATGACGTACATGCACGCACAGAGTCAACAGAGTGGGACAGCACAGGCGGAGGATATTTGTGCTCACCGGCGTTCTAGTACCACATTCAGAGCAGATTTTATTCACAGAAGTATGGCGTTCAAGTTACAAGTATACAAAAATTCCCACCACGTTCCACATCCCTTGTACCGCGGTGCTTAACGCACGCATCACAATTCATAGTACTATGTACACTGTCTTTCTCTTTGTGTGGCTCGCCGGGTTAGATGTACCATACGAGACCTGTAAACCGCGCCGACTCGGGCACAGGGTAATTAACTTTGGTCGTAGGCGGTTGAAGGTGCGCAGGGAATGGACACGCCATCGCGGTTGCATTGCCGGAATCATCCAGTTCAGGCTCTGGCTCCTCTTGGATAGGTTTTTCTTGAGACCGATACTCTCTAATCTGCTTAGCATACTCGTTCTGATTTCATTAGAGTATTCAGCACATGACATCGACGTCAAACGCACCATGTCAGAAGGGCATCTGACAGCCTTCCAAGCCTTGCCGCTATTTACATCCCCAGCAAATGACGTGTGTGAGACCTGCTCAGCATCTGCCCGAGGCAAAAATAGCCTCATGCTCGCGGACCCGGTAATTCTGTCATCCAAGATACATTTAGCGAAATCACATCTTTTCACCGAGGGACCCCTCGGAAAGAACTTACACCCTGACGATGCTCAGGATCGAGTCTGCGTAATTCCTTTGATATGCTATCCGCCGAAAGTTCCTCTTCCGTGTCAGATATTCCAATATCGAGCAGCAAATCGCTCTTCGTCAGCGCACCGGCGTCACCAGTACTGCGAGTACGCCTTCGACTCGGGCGATCAGCGCTCGGTGGCATTGACGTTGGGCGGGGTGGTGTATAGTAGACCACCGATTCCTCCTGATCCCTCCTCCGCGCTTGCCTTCGTTTCTCCAAAATCAGCTGCTCCCTTGCCCTAATGGCATCCTTGGTTGGCAAAGCAGGTGCAGCCTGCTCCTCCACTGGACTCCTGAACGAAGGTCCCGTATAGACAACCGAATCCGTCGCAGCGTGCTGTATTGGTAACGGTAAGGGTCGTGAAGGCTGTGATATAGGCGCGCTGCGAAAATCGTCCATCGAGAGATCCATGTCAATCTCTGTCTGCATGCTATCGTCTCCGGTGTCACTGCTTGGATTGGCACTGGATTGGCCGGTTTTGATACCCTCCGTCACCAACTCCGTCCGAACCTGGGAGCGTGCGTTTGGCTTCTTGGTGCTTGGGCCAGAACTGCCTTTGACATCGTCCATAAGTCGGTCGAGGGCAGACCGCATTTCGCCGAGTTGGATGGATCCCACCGAGTCTCGCAATCCCATCCCTCGGCTTCCACTTAGATCGAAGCTTGTCTCGAGCATACCAAAACTTGACCGCGGCAGCCGTGGTGGTGTAGACTGTGATCGAAGCGGCTCCGCTATTGATGGTCAGGTAGGTAGTGAATCGTCATCTGCGACTGCAGGCCATGCATCACCATCCGTGGTGTCCTCTTCATTATGTTCGACATCTTCTTGTCCGTCAACATTGGCAGTAGCAGAATTTATCGTGCGCTTCTCGACGGTCTGGATGATCGCAAGCTCGGCACTGACATCAACAGTGCCAGGCGTCGTGTCCAAGCATCGCTCGTCCTCCCTGTCCAACCCTCCGACATCTGGTGCAACATTACTCTGTCCATCGTTTATCCTTCCGTCCATTTTCTCAGCTGTGAGTGGCTCCACATGGGGTACGGGGGAACCAGGGGCAGGTGATCCCAACGGGCTTTCCATGCTCCTTTTCCGCATCAACCTCATATGAGCATCCTCTCTGCTAATTCTCGTCCTTGGCATACACTCGCTATACAATTCTTGCGCGCTTGCAACCTCGCGCAGGGGAGACCCTGTCCGCATGGATGGGGATACGGATCTGAGGGCGGGAGAGCCAGTGGGTCTGGATGAGATGTTGAGCAGGGAATCAGATAGTCGAGGCATCGCCTCTGAAGGAGACGGACTGTGGAATGAACCGGAGGTGGAAAAAGAGTGAGGGTTAGGAAGGGGAGGAGTACTCGTTGTGAACGACGCATTGTGTGGGATAAGGTCCAACAGTCTGGGGACAGCGTCCGTGTTGTCGGATGGTGGTGGATTGAGGACCATTTGAAGCTCTGCCTCCAAGTCAAGATTCGACAAGGACACCTCCGACTGACCGATTGACAAATTTGTAGGGTCTAGAGGGTCGTCGAATGAAGTAAAGGACAGCTCGCCAACCTCTTCCTTCACGTTTGATATAGAGAAAGGGTCCGCAGTAGAAAAGGCTACATCATAATCATTAGCGTCGGAAATATAAAAGGACGTCTAAACCCACTGCCATGACTAATCTTGGGGGAGCTTTCATCTCTCGGCAATTGTAATTCGAAGCGTGGAATGAGAGAATCTCGATTGGAGTGCTCGCTGCGCGCAGGTTTCTTTGCTGGGCTCGGTGACGATGGCGTCATATTGACGTCCGCTTCAACTTCATCCATTTGGTGCTCTTGGTGTGCGCGCTCGACATGCGTAGACCTCCCAAGAGGAATGTCTAAGCTAGAAGATAT
Organism: Boletus reticulatus; assembly: GCA_038093535.1. Taxonomy (NCBI): domain Eukaryota; kingdom Fungi; phylum Basidiomycota; class Agaricomycetes; order Boletales; family Boletaceae; genus Boletus; species Boletus reticulatus. The sequence continues at coordinate 27,476 of JBBPSJ010000273.1, forward strand.
ATCCATCGAGGAATCCACTGTTCGGGGTGTCGAAGGAGAGTCCGAGTCATGCACGAGTCAGCTAGAATGGTGCAAGGGGAAGCCTGGGGCAGACATTGCGGGAGATGATACATTGGCTCGACGTCGCGCGTGCTGAGCGCTCTGCGTGATGGCTGCGTCCGTACGGGTTGGTCCACGGCTCGAGGCTCATGGAGTGATTGATTGGGAGAGGTGATGGTGGCGCGAGCCTGAGTGGCGGGGCTACTAATGCTGCTTTGGCCCGAGGGATCAGATGATCAATCATGGGCGGCGGTGGATGCTCTTCTTCGGTACTGACTAAAGGGCTCTTCGTGACGGGTTCTTTCTTGATGAACCCTTGATAAGCTTTGGACTGCCGCCTCATTCTGAGATGGCAGGGCCACTTCAAGTCGCTCGGACTTCTAGTAGACGCAGATAACTCGCGACTTCTGACAATGTTATTCGGTATTACTACTGCGACAAAGAAATAGCATAGTAGAACTCTTTGTCGAAGTAACTGTTCAACCAAAAAGACTGAGAAAAATGTGAACTATTGCTACTCGTAAGACGTGGATCAGCAGCTCTGCCGAAGCGAGGAACAAGATGGGCATAAGATCTGATTTGATCGAGAGGAAAAACATCACCCAACAATGCGCCCGAGGCACGCGTTGCCCGCTTCAATACGTGTAGCCCTGTTGCTGGATCAACCTGCGACCGCTGTTGAGGGGCCACATCAAATCGTCGAGCGTAAACGAGAAAACGTTCGTCCCACGTTATCTTGCATCCTCTAGGAGAAAGAGGACGCATAATGAGGCAAATCTCAACGATGGCGTGACCTATTAGATGAGACTCAAAGTTATGTTCATTAGAGATACTATATATCACACCTGTAAGACCACTAGAAGGCCATTCATGGCGTCCATCTATGTGTAATATTGCTGCATCGCGGCGGCCGTATTCCCATGCGTGGTTGGCGGGGTGAGCATTGATTGTAAATACCGGGCCAACAGAAGTGCGATCGTGGTGCAACTTCTGCTGGAGACAAACTTTGTACCAGACTTGAATCTCGCTGAATGGTAGGTGAACATCTGCATGTGCACGTCGCTGCCCTCCAAACGAATGAAAATTCTGGGCGTAGGGTCCTTCACGACCCAGGTAATCGGCGATGGCTGGGCAAAGGTCTGGAATGTTGAACATTTCAGCGGCTTGATCAATTGCAATGCGCTTGATTGAAGGGTCGTAGTTGAGACGGAAAGCAGTCGGTCCAGACGTAAATGTGCGGATTGGGTGTGGAATAGATCCTGGGACAGCGGTCAAAAGTGTCTGAGCAATGGAGAAGAAGTTGGGAACAGGACGCTTCGGAGCCCAGATATCATTGAGCAATGCTGTGGGATGCTCCTCAGAATCCTCATCCTCTGCACTTGGATCGTCTACATCACCCGCTGCTAAA
>JBBPSJ010000274.1:0-28758 GCA_038093535.1 Boletus reticulatus
TTGAACTATTGAAAAACGTGAGTTCTCGCCGGGCTCTTGAATGGTAGCTTCATGCATGTCTTTGGCAGGCAATGCAAGCTACTGGACTTGCGTATGGAGATGCGACTGCCCTGCCACCTATCCGTGCGACAATCGTAGCCGGAGAAAATGATGTCGGCGTACGCATATCGGATCAAGGTTCGAATGGACCGAGTCTCCGGATAGCATATGAATGACTCGAAATTTGTAGGAGGAGGGCTTTCTTCTACATCCATCCAATCGCCGTCCGATCTGTTCTCGTTCTCTCACGTCAGGAACGCCGCAAGGATGGATGACGATCGCTTGGGAGCCCTGCGGACCGCAAGTTCCAGGGGTGTGAAAGCGACGGTCGCCGAGCAGGTCGGGGAAGAAACAGAACGCTCCACAGAGGGCAAGAACCCTGAAAGCCAGGCCGGGATCGCACCACATCAACGGATAGGATTGGGGCTGCCTATGAGTAATATATTTGCGACGTGGGTTTGGTTCGACCCTGGAAACACACAGTCTGACGTTGTTTGCTGTAGGTATTTTGGAGGTTCTCTGGAACTGGTCTCTTTGGATGGATGGGGTGAGTAGTTGTGATGATTGCGCCTACAGACGACTGATTGATGTATATATCTTCAGGAACGGATGTATATTTACGGCTACCGAAGCTGGTGAGTTGTTTGGACACAGGTAGAACCCGAGCTGATATGATTGTCACACAGGGTACGAACTTAGAAGGGATCGAAGTCTAGATAGCGGATCTAAAATGGGGATTCGCTGTGCCGTGGTCTCCAAATAGCGATGGTATATGTAGTTGGCCAGGACGAGGACCGGAAATGAGCTAGGCGGTACGAGGGTCCGCTGACCATGTCACATGCGATCCTCGCACTGGTTATTACATACGCTGCTGTCACCGACACAAAAACATGCAATTACTCAGCGCTCGTTTCTTTCCTATCGCCCTCATGCAATTCAGACCATGAGCGACCCCGAGCGTTACATCCCGCCCCCACCGCCGTACGAACTCGCCCTTCAGCATGACCAGAAAGTCACAGAGGCGCGGGCGCTCGACTCAGAGGTCTCGAAAGGAGGCCCGTTCCGAGACGACGAAAAAGACAAGGCGCTCTCTGACAAGGACCTAAAGGACGTTCCAATTCACACCCGCTCTAGCGTCACAAAATACCTACCTCGACAGGCCAGCGGGAACCTACGAGCTCCGCGGCCTCTTCCTTCCCGTCCTGCAGATATGCGCCTGCGGGGACAAGGATACAAGTTGGCGCCCGTTGCAGAAACCAAGTCGTTTGCAGCGCAGAACGATCTTGCAACGGAGCCTCATGCTCTCCCGCCGCCACCTTTCTCCGCGATAGGACATACTCTCGACGAGGACTCCTACATGCAGAGTATGCGCCACCCAAGCCCATCGGTCCGTCACTCTACCTTCCACTACCCTCCTCAGCCTTCATATGATCCATCTCGTCGGGAATCCGACGATCGACGGCGGGCCTCTGCATATTCAGCGATAGAGCCATATGCAGAGACGGCGTTTAGACGCTCATTACAGGCGTCCTTCCAATCGCCGTCGTATTCCGTACCACAGAGTAATGGCAACCCTGGGGCGCAATTGTTGTTCGATCCTTCTGTAGCATACTCTGACTCGCAAGCAAATTCCCGGCCAGCATCCGCAGCACAGCGTGGAATGGCTGTGTCCCTTTATAGGTGAGTTGCTTCTGGGCGTTTGGTCCCTTTTCTCCTGACGCTCGTTTTAGTTCTGCTGTGTCATCACTACGCCCCAGTTCCGCAGTGACTTCTGGATCACACCAATATGTGTGAGCATCTTTCCGTTTGGTCTAGCAAGAGAGATGGCCTGCTAACGAACACACTAGTCCCTCGCGACCCGGATCGTGGAGTACCCAGACTTTGCGTCCAGACATGACTGACCCGCGGTCAGTGCGAACCCACCCACCCCAATATGTTCCGCGGCCGAGGAGCGGATATGAGCAACGATGGGCGACTTCCGAGTCTGATATTACACGAGATGTATACCATGATTGACCGTTTCGATATCTTTTTCAATTTTCGACGATGTAGCTTTTGCTTGTTCGGTTCCCCTCTCTTTTTTGTTCTTTGTATATAATAATTGAGATAAAAATTTTAATTTATGATTATAAATATTTAAGAACATAGAATTATTCTGTAATTTATTGATATTACAATTATCCTCAGAATAATGAATAGGTTTATTATAATTAATAAATGCATTATTAAATAATCTTTTTAAACTTTTTTGAGCTTGAATATCTGACATTTTTAATGATTCATTTCTTTTTATTATTACATCAATTATTTTTTTAATTTGTTTTGATGGTAAAGTGAAATTTTTTATTACTTCTTTTTGATCATTAAAATTTAATTTATTAAATAGTTTGATAATTTTTTGTTTAGAATTAAAATATTCTGATTTAAATAAACTTGTAATTTCTTTTTTAGTGCTATAATCTAACTTATTTAATAATTTATTAATTATATTTTGACTCCCTTTTGCTTTCATATGTTTAGATAATTTTACATCAGGATAAAAAAATAATTGAATAAATATTTTATCATTTGTATAAGATATTCTAGGTTGACTAATTAAACATCTCATTGAAATAAAAGCTGAATGTAATAAAGTATATATATTTCTTATTAATCTAGTATTATTTAAATTAAAATTATAAAAATTATTTTTACTTACAGCTAAATCAGGATAATATTTACTAATCAATCTGATATAATTAATATTTTTAATATTATTATTAGAATTATTATTAACTAATAAATTTAAAGGAAATTTTATTTTATTAATTATATTATTATCAATATATTTATTTATCATATTATCATTAATTTGAGTTACATTATTTTCTCTTGAAATTTTATTTATTTGAGATTGTTTATTTAATTGTTCTTTGGTTATATTTACTAATTCTAAAGAATTATTTATTTTTTGGTAATTTTTTACTTGTTTACTATAAAATTGTAAACTTTTTAATTTTCTTCTGAAAAATTTCATTTTTGTTTTAGAATTATTTTTAAAGAAACCATCAAAATTACCTATTACATGAGAAGGGTTGTGTGCACTTCCTTTATATTTGGGATTCGTAGACATAGATAAATATAATTTTTGTTTTAAACTTGAATAGAATAAAGGAATTATTTTCCCTATATTTTTATGGTTATTTTCCATTTTTTTTTTATAAATTTGAGTTATTTTACTAACTTAATAAAACATATTCGAAAAATATAAATAAAGTGAATAATTATTATTATTATAACAGAGATTATATAGACTTTATTTACTTATTTAATAAACCATTATATATAAAATATAATGTTAATATATGGAATACGATACAATATAAAAATTATTAAAAATAAAGCTGAAAAGTAGTAAATACTTAAAAAAAAAACAATTTTTTAAAGTATTGAATAAAATTTAATAATATAAAATTGTACCCTTAATATTATTAAATTATATTGTCAACTCATACTTTTATATATTTATTATTATAAATAATAAGGAGGGGAGAGGGTAAACTCAAATAATGAGTAATATTAAATTGTAAGACTATAATTATTATATAATTTTATTATTAAATATTATATAATAAAGATGATACTGATACATGTATTGAATCTAATATAACATTAGGAAATATTCCTAGTAATATTGTAGGTATTAATAAAGAAATTAAAATAATAAATTCTCTTCTAGTAATATCTAATACAATTACATTATTCATATTAGGTGAATAAGTTCCATATGATATTCTATTATATAAAAAGATAGAATAACAAGCAGATAAAACTATACCAGTAGCACCTAATGCTGAAACTATAGGGTTAACTTCCCATATTCCAATTAAAGATAATTGTTCACCTAAGAAATTTAAACTTAAAGGTATTCCAGTGTTACATAATGTAAATATAAAGAATAATACAGTAAAGATAGGCATATAAGTAGCTAAGCCCACTCTAATATCTCCACCCCCGCCTCCGCTTGTGCCGTTGCCATTGCTGGATTCCTCCGCCGCAGATGTAGGTGCAGCTGGCGAGGTTGATGACGGTGCCGGTGCCTTGCGCAGGTTGGCCACGCTCTGTCCACGGATTGATGCCAACAGGTCAGCACGCCCGGGCTGTGGGGGTGGTATCGGTACAGTCGCTCCAGGCGGAGGCGGTGGTGGAGGGGGTGGCGGCGCTGGTGGCGAGTCTTCTTCGGCTGGAGGAGATGGAGGTGAGGCGCTAACTTTGTGTATCGGTGGGGGTGGGGGCGGAGGGGGCGGCGGCGGTGGTGGTGTGCCATTCTGATGGCGCGCTGGAGGCGGAGGCGGTATTGGTGTTGAGGGAGTCGGGCGGACGACTGGGGGTGGCAACGGTGGAGTGGGTGGCGAGTTCACTGGTCGAGAGGGTGGAAGAGGGGGAAGGTTGGACCTCGGTAGAGGTGGAGGAGGTACGGGTGGAGTGGGGTGTGCCACGGAGCCACGCTGTGGGGGCGGGGGGACAGGTAGGCCGGATCGTGGTAGTTGCCTCGGACGGGCTGACGGAGGCGGGGGAGCTACGTCCCCGTTGGTCGAAGTGACGCTGCTCGAAGCAACATGGGCGCCTCGCCGAGGGACGGGCGGAGGGGGTGGTTTCTTCTTGGGTGCTGTCGTCGGTACATTCGCATTCTCCTGCACTTGGCGAACAAAGTCCTGTATGAATTCTTTGTTTTCTTCAATGACTTCCTCAGTGACTCCGTGACCCTGGAGATTGCGAACAAGTGAAAGCCACGACTCATCCACATTGTTGCTTATATATCCCTTCTCTGCGTGGAACCCGACATGGGCAACATGTTTGAATGAACCAGCTTGAGGTCCTGAGATCATTGACTTGTCTATCTTTCCACCTTTCTTAACCTTTTGCGGTTCTGGAGAGACCTTGGCAGCTAACAAGTGACATGAACAGGTTTTCTCGCAGGATTAGTGTCTTCGCATACCTTTCTCCGCCTTGCGAGTCGTAAGTTTCTTGTAGAACGTAGTTGCATCCTTCTCATCAGCAAACACGACGCCGATCATGCAATCCTACAGGGGCTGAGTCATTAACCGCTGGTCAGACGACACACTCACATCGCCAGGGAAAGAGTGGAAGAACGGCCGGTCTTTGCGGTAGTCGAATTGAGCATACAGCTCGTGCTGCCATATGATTCCGCGTGTGCCCTCAAAGTCGACGAGCTTCATGACGAAGGCATCTTTCGACTTGTCGTAGGTGAACGCGAGTGCGCCTTGGAGTCCAGCATATGACCATTTGTCACGCTGCGGATGGGCAAAGTATATGCGGGCCGGGACTGCAGTGAGGATCTTGTGGGAGGAGGTTGAGATTGCGGATGAGACTTTTGACTTCTCTTCCGGAGTTAGAGACTTGGTTGGCATTTCAGACCGAGAAGTGAAAGAACGAGGCGGACATCGAAGACGTGCACACTCGGATCACTCCCTGATGCAGTGGCGTGGGAAGATTAGGCATCCAGTCTGACATCATGCGTGTTAGTAGTAGCCTCGAACCTCGGCACGTCATTTCGGACGCTACTTGGAAGGCGTCCTATAACCATACCTATCTTCAAGGGGAACGCTGTACCTGAGGTCAAGTTCGTCATTGTCGGTCGCTCTCGGCTTCATGTTTTGCTCTACGCATGTTTTCACGGGCTCTATTCGGTGTTACAGCACGGTATCGATAGAGGAGAGTTCATAGTTGAACTGTATTCTCGAAACCCATTTGGACAGTTATAAGGCTACGGTACCTCAACAGCGGCGTCCGCGTTGATAAACTTCGCTTTTATGGATGTTCCATGTCAAGTCTATACGCAGCGCACCTACAGAGTCGGGTCATTACTAGAGCTCAAATCCAATGAACGCAAGGACACGGCTTGGGAAGATAAAGATAACCACACAGCGATCAGTTAAGATGACGTCCTTTCTCCTTGAGCGCCTCGAAAAACTGTGTTACATCTGCTGCTTCTACAATCTTCCCTTGCTGGGCGAACGGCCGCAAGTACTCCAAGAGACGATCACTGGCGATTAATACCACGTCCCACGTTAGAGAAATGTCGGAAATGTAACAAGAAGATGTACCGCATGTTATTGAAAGCGTGAATACCATCAATGGCACGGTCGCGCGGCAACCGCTCCAGAGCTCTTGTACCAAGCACTTCGAGAGAGAGACCTGATACACAATGAGCGCAAGTTCACATTAGAGTGAGGGCATGATCATGCCTGAGTCGGGATCCTCGGGGGGTTCATACGTTTCCTCTTCTTCGAGCAAATATGGACACGCCTGAAGCGACGACAGACACTGCGAACCGTTATTTCAGTTCAAATAAATCGGGATCGACTCGAGATACTGACGCGCTCGCACCGACACCACCGTTCACGGAAGCCTTCGGTTAGAAAAATATCACCAGTGCCTTCGTGTGTCGAATTCTTGGACCCAGACATTTTATTATCAAAGATAGCTTGTGCGATGGGGTTAGCAGCAGGTGCCAAACACGGTGGGGACTCTGAGACCCTTGTGCGCTTCGCTTCACGTTCGTCATTTTGGGAGGAAGAATGCGAACGCGGTCGTTTACTCGTGGCGGCTTCGGAGTCTGCAACGTCCAATGAGGGTTCATCGAAGTTTTCATGGGATTCTGCTGAGGGATCTCCTTCGAGTCTTTTCCAAGAACCTTGTTCCTCGTCACGTACTACCATGATGACGCCCTTGGTTCCCGCGTGTCGACGGAGGACAGGTACTTTACTCACGCATGCGGCACACATGAACGAGTCGTAGTCGTCAGCCGATATCAAGGGTGGGGGCAAATCCAAGGACGCATCCGAACAGTCGTCCTCGTGTGCAGTCGTGTCACCGGGATCGGGAAAGTCAGGGGAAGACTCGCGCGGCGGCGGTCGTTCTCGTAGGTTGAGACATGATTCATGAAACCAGTCCTGTTCAGGAAAAACGGACTCGTCAGAAAGCTGACGGTAGTGGAGGGACGGACACAACCTCGCATGCCAGACATTGGATCATCGTTTCTTGTTCCGTCTTGGGGTCATATGGTCTTACACAGCGACAGAACAGGCCCCGAAAGTTTTGCCCGTATTGGTTTGTGCCGTTTACCTCCTCCGCAGTCTTGTGTAGTGTACATGGGTGGTTAGGAATTGCAGACGTCGGACAGTCACAGCGGAAGTGGCGTTTCGGAAAGAGCTCGACTTGTTCATGGTCGGTGTGGCAAGCGATGGAACAGGAGGAGCAGATTCCGTGCAAGGTGGCACACGTCAAGCAGAGATAGACGGCCTGTCTAATAGGGCCCATGCCAAACGTGCATCGAGAAAATTCATGAGGCAAGGTGAGCGCGGCTTCGCGCAGTAGTGCATCCTGAGACGCAAGGAGTTCGTTGAGGGAACTCATGAACGTTTGAGTTAACAATTACATAATAAAGTGTGAATTTAAAGGTTGTCATCAAAGTCACGAAGAAGTATCGTTGAAAGTCACGAAGAAGTCATCGTTGACCATCCAGAGCTGCGCGAGAATGCAACGTAGAGATTGAATCAAGCTCATTGAATGTTCCAGTCGATGGTGATCCAAGGTGTCAAGCAAGGTTTCTTTCACGAAGAGTCGGTCGTTCCCGTGTTTCGCTTACGTCATCCTTCGTGGCTCGATGTTAGGAGCGACTTTCACTAAGTTCTCAAAATGCAACCAGAAGAAGCGCTTGTAGACGACGACACACGCATTAACCTGACCCGTTTCGCCAACGATGCTTGGGTTGGCTCCCAGGTCGAATTGAGACGCCACCACCCCAAGGAATTCGAGTACATTGACCTGGGGGAATATCGGGATGCATTCCGACCCCTGTTTGGGCCATCCATTCCAACCAAGATACTCGTAAGAGACGAGTATCGCATCGCACTCCAAGAATTACAGACCGATTCATACGATCAAGGGGCCTATGTCACAGGACAACCAGGTATCGGTAAGGTTTGAACAGCTTGTCACGAAATTGAACTTGAGACCTTTCTTCACGCTAGGAAAAACACTTTTTCTCATTTACCTACTGGTTGAGCTTCTTAGACAACATACCAAGGTTATGGTACACGATCAAGACCACCGATTTTATGCGATCTTCACGGATATGGTTCATTTCTACCCTCTCGAGGACGAAGGACCGCTTAAATGTGCTGGGCCCATGTGGGCTCTTTCTGACTCCTGCCAGCAAAACGAGGGCGTTCCCCCTGATTGCTTCTACACGTTCGTAGAACGCATCCGCCTGATCCAGGCAGCATTCCCTAAGAAAGAGCGATGGCACGAATGGAGCAAGCAGGCTATCGCCAGGTGCTACGTTATGGATATTTGGAATGAGCAGGAAATTGAAAACCTCGCGTGTGTGATGCTCTTTTTTACTTTCAAGCTAGATCTGACAAGATGACCAGTGAATTATCGGGAATCGAGGTCCAGCGCATGATCGGTCTTTATGAGGAGTGGGGTGGCGCTCCGAGTCCACTGCTGGAATATCTCAACAGGCGGGATCAGGACATCAGAACTCAGTATCACCAGTCCGCCAGACTGGCTATCGAGAAATGTGAGACTATGATGTCATCAGTAGTGGTGAATGATCTCCCTGAGGAAGCCCTGGCGCGGTTCTATTTCTGTCGCCCTTTGGACTTTGGCAAGCCGAGTGTCAATCACATGCTTTCTTGCGCTGTCGTGCCGACACCAGCCATCTGCTACATCCTAGCCGAAGCACTCCAAAAGCTCAATCGCTCCGTCATGTTGGAGTTCTTCCATGCTCTGAGTTAGCGCAACGAAACTCGAACGGCGGCAGTATATATATACAAGTCCTTGTTCCACTCCTTCTTTTCCGCGGGAAAATCAATAGATTGTCACTGGTTACAATGCTGGATCAAAGTCACCTCGCTACATGTGACAAGTCCTCCTCTCATTTCTACACACTCGGCAGAACTAAAACATCTGACAAATCTTCCATATTACTGGGTTGCACCATCGAAATTCCCCGGTATTGATGGTGCGCTAATACGCAAGGATGCCATCTATGCATTTCAAGTCACGATCGGTTCGACGCCGAAGTCGCCGGAAAATGGTTTGGTGATACTGCGAAACGAGTTACCGCCGAAGTTGCAGAATCTTCCCTGGTATATTGTGTTCGTTGGAAGCACAGAGGCGATCAGAGATGTTGCAGAGCATCGGGCGGGGAAGATATTCTTCCCGACACCCAGGAAATGTCTATCCGTCGCATGGTCTAAAGTGGAACCGGTGGGGGAAGACATTCCGTACAAGGTACGCGACTCGAATTGCGTTGAAGCACTACGCTGTCTGACTCCTTTGTTAGGTAATGTACCGTACTAGCTCCCAAGAGTTGATGGAAGTCGATGGCGAATAAAGGTCCGAGTTACTGACCGTCCGGGAAAGTTTAACTTACAGTCAACTCAATTCAATATCTGATCGCTGAACCTAATCGGGTTTTGATTGTACGACTGGCGGTAGTGGTGGGAAAAGAATGGCGACACCTCTAGCTATTGTCATTTAGGACCTGCCCGAATACCAGACTTCGAAATACTCGGTACACAAATACAAGAAAGCAACAGCCTGAGCATGAACAGCTAGTAACAAAGCCGTCGATGAGTTTTCTGTTATCCGAATCATCGTGACAGAACTCACCATGAGCGACTCGGAAAAACAGACTATCGATTACTGAGTACCGTTAGAAGTCCTTCTCTGTGAGTACTTGCCCCTGAAGAATTTTGCCCATGTGTGTGTGCGCAAAGGGTGTCCCTCTACTCCGCATGGCAAGCAGCGCCATCACGAAAGGCAGTGGAGAGCCCGAGAATGTAATTTCCACTTCTTCGAAACTACCAGGAATGTGAAACAAATTTCGCCGGATTGCCCCTGGGTCGTTTGGTGGCTCTGTCGTAGGTACACCGAGAAAACGACATAGCCGGAGGTACGTTTGATAGTCTCTCAGGTAGAGCTGCCCAGCGAACACATTCAGCTGGTCTACTAGAGTCCAAGGTGGAGTCCAATCGGCAGGTAGGGGAGGGATTGAATAGAGCTTGAGATCGTCGGATGGTTTCATTCTCTGGGTTGTACGGGGCGCATAAAGATGAAGGTGGACGTGTTCGCTCGCCCGGATGTCTGGCATCAAGTGGTCAGCTTCAAATTGACTAAGCAAGACAAGTATTTGGTCGTGGTTCCTTTTACTGGAGAGAATCCATTTGACCGGTCGGAGATATTGGTCCACGGTGCCACTAGTGGATTCAGGCTTGATCGTTCTGTAAAAGTCCGTTGTCGCCAGAATAAAAGGGCTCCAGACATCTGCTTCATCAGTAGCTGCGGAACTTTTGTCCAACGTTGTGAAGACTGGCTGAAAGGCACTGCCAGAGTGGAGTGGAGGAATGACACCGGTCCTCACAAACGATACGACATCCGGGTGAAGGAAATGCTGCGCTGGCTTTGCCCTGGGAGGAAGCTCTACCTCTCGTTCACGCTCATGCTCGCGACAGATCTCCCGTTCTTGTTGTTCTTCCATCTGTGCCTTGGGAAGTGATAGAATCCCCAGATCTTTGCATCGTTGGCGGATGTCTGAGTCTAGCACGGATAGACTCGACATGGTTCTAGATTCGCAGGGTGCATAGAGATTGGCCAGTGACTTGAGCTCTGGCTGGACCCATGCGTCTGCCAGCTTTTCTTGTGTAAGTTTCCCACCGGCGAAGCGAAACCAAGCATCGGATTTCATTCTATGATCCATGCCTTGCTGGGCCCAGTGAGGAGCTCGGTGCTCAATATTAGTCCAGGTCTCATGTATTGCCCAGCACAAGACGTCGACGGTAGTGACTTGGGCATCTGGGTCCATCTTCGCGACTGTCGCACGAATGTTGCGGTCAACATCCGGTGGCGCAAAAAACATAACTGAATGACCATGACCCAGCTTCCGCATCCGCATGCAACCTGAGAATTACAAACCATGCATGAGTCTCAATAATGGAATCGTGGTGCGAAAACAAACCTTGCACCACAGCATCCTTTGTCACCTTGGGACCCAGCGTAACGGCTGCTCGCGATCCAATAGGGAATTTGATGTCTGTGCCCCTTGTGTGCGCATGATCAAGATAAACAATGCAACGGTCTAACTGATGAAAAAGCGGTGACGATTGCGCCAGTTGACTGATGCCGTTCCGTGCGAGTACCCTCAGCTCATCACCCTCATTGAAATAGATGGCACCGGCAGCTTCACTGGCAATACCAAGCCACGCATCGGCCACTTCACGATTGGAGAGGTCAATGATTTGTGAGCCAACATCCAGTAAAACACGAATTTCAGGTAGTTGTGTGACCACCATCCAAAGGAAAGCGCGTGTGGACCATTGCTTCCCACTCTCATGAGTTACCATGTAGAAGTCGTTTTCAGGTTGAAGAAGGTATGCGAGAACCCTGGCATCGGTTCCCTTCTGATGGTCAAGGTCACGCTGAGCAATGGACATGGGTAACAGCCATCGCTCGTCGCTGGTTCCCGACATTCCTGGTTCATAATTGAGCCCGCGAATTGAACGGTTTGAGATGAAGTGCTGGATCACGCACCTGTTATAGGCTTCTCCCGTTTCTCCGCCAAATCCCAGCTAGATGCGGAGAGCTTCCAAGGATATTCTTTCGCCTCCTTCGGAAATACCACCCTTGAAAGGTAGAAATCTATAGTTGCTCGATTGTGCGCGAAATACGGGGATATGACGTTATCCCATTGCTCCCACCCGAAGTTGATATTGCTGAGTTTCTGAAGGGAGTCTGGCACTGATTCGTGATCATACTCTTCAACCCAGAGTGCGTACTCTGCAAATGGGTCGTCCTGATTTAGTAAAATTTTGAAGGTACTTCTCAGCTCCCACGGTTTAAGGCCAGTATAATAGTAGCATAGGCATGTGAGAATGATGGTGATATCTGGATGACCGAACTGGGTGTTGGGGAATGGTACATCTTTGGTACGATAGGGAACGGCAAGGTTTGTGAGTTCGGGGTAAAGCGGCATCCACGAAGAAAGGCCATAGTCGACGCGCCATCTTCTCTCTGTAAGAGCAAGTAAGAGGATGTTGGAGGTCAACAGACCACGGAGTTGTAGTAGCCCACTCCAAAGATTTTGGTTATAATTCTTAGCGTACTCCTCAACTCTCTTTGCTGTGTTAGGAATCTGGATGACATCCTCATCAGATATGAAACTCCGGATCGCATTTTGCAATGCAGAAGACACATTGCGAAAGTCAAAAGCGGGAATCCGTCCAGACATCACGTCTTCGACGATCAATGATATCAGGCGTGGACCCACGTCAGAGGCTTGCAAGATGCGAACATGCGGAAAGGATCCTGGTGGGCCCTGTTGACACTCTACGGAGTCGGGGGCATATCTTGATAGGAAATAGATGTGCTTCTTCACGAGCTTGAGCACTTGTTGAGTAATTGTCCATCGATCCGGGTATCCATCCATATGTTGTGGGTTGCCGACGGTGTAAACCAATTGGAACCGGGTATGGAGGATCTGGTCGTTCTCGTCCAAGATATCTCGAGCATGAGAATAGAGCCACTCCTGAAGGCTCAGCCACTTTGATACGTCTGAAGCACCATGAGCATTCCTGTCGTGCCCGTCGTGGTGGACAATCTGCACCTGCAAACAGTCGGCTGAATCAAGGTCGTGGGTACATAAGTTATGGATGCGCACCGGTCGGAGCGAAACGACTGCTTTCATGTATTTGTAAATCGAGGGCCGAGACTTCATTGAAAGGTTGGCCATAAATGTACCTTGGCGTATCTGCTGCTCCACGGCCGTCAGCTTGAGTGACGCAACATGTTCGGGTTGAAGGAGTATAATCCCACGCTCGGTCATGCACTGTGACATGAGCTTGAGAAGATCGTCGATCCGGAGACCGTCGATTCCAGTACGATGGTCGTACTTGGGGGTACGAGAAAAAGGAAGGTAGTATATGGGCCTGTTTGTGAGGCCGCCGAGGCGAGAAGCCAGTAGTTCGAACATCTGTACCGCGAGGGCTTTCGGAACGACAACACGGACAAGTTGTTTGCCATCAGCAAGAGCGGAGGCAGCAATCGGGATGATCACTGATGATTTCCCTTCACCCATGTTGACCTGCATCACTGTGTTTTCCCCCGACTGTGGGGAAATCAGCTCCATTATAGTCTCTGCCTGAGTATGGCGGATGAGGAAGTTTCCTTGAATCTGACAGAGGTAAAGCAATATTAGCAGAAGCAAGTGCTCTGGCGCCGGCAACATACCTGAATTAACAACCAATCTGGGTACTCCTCGGCACTCCACCCGTCACATCCCTCGTTCTCCAATTCCTTCAAAAACTCTTCTTCAAGACCATCTAGGGCAAATCGCAGCAATCTCCGAGCACGCTGAAGATCCAAAAGGAGTAACGCGAAGGACGTCAAGCATTTCTTCCAACATGGAGGGACGCTAATCGGTGAGGTAGATGCGAGATATCGCAGGAGAACATCTGCAGTAACCGGCGGCCATTGACCGAATTTGTCGAGCGCCTGTTCATGCGGATCGGTTGTTGGACCAAGGCTCTGTATCAGTATGTCCAAAGATTTCAGGTAGTTGACCCTACACCGCTCGTAGTGCTTTTCGAGTGCCTCAACGAGATTACCTCCCTTTACTTTGTGGGTCGCCTGACGTTCCGTGCTAGCATGTTGTGCACTAGTCTGGAGGTGAGCGATGTATTCTTGTTGATATCGGAGGACCGGCCGGAGAGAGGAGAATAGTTGGTCCAAATTGGTGAGGTCATCCAAAGAGGATGTAGTGTAACTATCGCGAAGTAAATTGCTGCGGGCTGGTAGATCTGGTACTGGTCGATTGCAAATTAGGCTGTTGAGGGTGATCTGCGTAGGCGATCCTAGATTGAAAACGTATCGTAACGATGAGATGGTCTGGGAAAAAGCAGGTGGACCTGGTTCTGTGGAGACATGCGTCGTATAGTTTCTGTCATTGAGATCACAGTCTCCGGGATGTGCTGGTCCATTTTCATGGAAAGGAAATAGATATGCCGCACGTGCTGCTGCATGCCGCTCTAGCACAGTGAAATATCCGGAGACATATGAATGACAACCATAGTGAAATCGATTTCGGATTGTCTGGTATGCAGCATTGACTTGAGGATACTGGGTGAAAATCGCAAAGCGCTCGATATCCTCGTGATCGACAGTATTGGGTTTCATGACTGATCGACATACCGCCGACTGTAAAAGACAAAGTGCTGCCTGAGCACCAGTTTTGCCCGTCAGCGGATCAGGCCGATGGTGGCTAGTCATGACGTGTAAATGAGCAAGAAATGCCGTGTTCGACAAGCTGCCATTCCCTGTCAGGCAACCCAGTTCGGCGTCCACCTCGTAGGTATGATACAGTTCATGCGACGTCTGTTCGACATGCACCTGTACCCGGTGATTCCCATGCTTTGTGAGATGGCCGCTCGGTATGACGACACGTCTGTGGATAAGCGTCCCCGGGATAATAACTCCCATCGCAATGTGGAATTTCGGCCGAAGGACGAGCAGATTCTCCAAACCAAATAGCATGCCAATCGACTGATTCTCGTCGTAAACCATCCCCCCGAAGTCCCGGCACTCGAGTTCTTCCCCATCATTTACGAAAAAGGACAGGTTATAGCGCGGCAAAGCGACAGACAATCGTGGGACCAATGGGAAATGAACAGAGTCGATTGGAGATGTGGTGATCAGGATATTCTTTGACTGTTGCTTGAGCTGTCTGTGGAGGGATTTCTGGAAGAGCAACGGCTCGTGAATGTCAATATCATTGATACATGCAAAACACATGAAGACCATCGCCCAGGTTGGGCTTCGGATGTCTACAAGGGTCTCGCGACCTTTGTACACACGATATCCTCTAGATGCACAATCAATCTTCCAGTGTTCAGGGGATTCTTCCCAGAGCTGCTTGAAAGGACGTATTTCGATGACCTTTGTGGAAAGATTCAACCAGTGAACATAACCATCGATGAGTGCTGGCGGAAGGTCTCCCTCGAGTGTTCCGGAAGGAATCAGCTGGAGTATTTGATTTGATTGATTGCATTGGGCTCGAAGCACCAAATTGCCATCTCGCAATGAAAAGTGCACCTTCAGGGGTGACTCGGGTGAGCCATCGTGATTATATCATGTAACATCAGATAGTGATAACTACCTTGTGTGTCGAACTCGTGTTGAATGTTGTAAAATCCATTCCTGGGAGATTGGATGGTATGACCCAGAAGCCTTGCTGCAAACGATCATCAGGAACACTTGTTTTATAATTATAATTGCAACACATACGTACATCACGAAAGATTTCATCGAATTGTGGTAATCGCTCGACATCGTGCGGCAATCCACCCAACAGTTGACCATTCACTCGAAGCATGCCATCATGCAAGCTAACGTGCAGTGTTTGCGAGGGTTGGCTCACGGTTTCTTCAGTGTTGCATGTAATCCAATGGTTATTTGGATTCTGCCACTGTTCCCATCTGCATGTCCCTGGTCGATATATAGGGAATATCTTGCCAACTGCAAGGTCAACACCATAGTCAGACGCATCGGTACGGATGACATTCTTCAAAATATCCGCTGATGCGAGAGAGAGACGGCGGTACTGATCGTCTGGAGAGAGGTAGAGATTCAAGTTGTGATCGCCTGAAAAGTTGAGGCAAGTGAGTGCTGAGAATACCCGACATGCAAGAGGTGAACACACTGTGAAGAGGTGGACTACTAAGTGCATGTATAAAGAAGGTGCAAGAAAATAGGGCGTCGACATCTTCTGCAGAATGTAAGAGCTTTCGGAGGGTAGTAGGGTCAACGTCAAACGTGCTCCGACAAGTGAAAGCCACTCTCCGCAAGAGGTCCCTGCGTGTAGAGTTTGTAGGTGCCTTTGCCATGTCGTATGATAACACCTGCATCCAGCTAAAGGTCTTCCTGCGCACCTTCCGAAGCAGTGTAATGGCTCGCTCCGAGATGTCTGCGCTAGGACTCGAAGCAAGCACCCGAGTGAGCAACAAAGAAACGGTACCCATCAATACATCATCAATTGAGATGGTTCCAACATCCATGAACAAACTATCGAGTTCGTCTAGCAGGCCGTTGCAAAAGGATGACTCCTGTAACTCTTGATGCCAGATCCATGTTCCCGTAGTCAAGTCGAGTGGCCCAACCTCCAGGGATGCATAGGCAAGGAGGGACTGAAAATTCCAATCATGGAGGTTGAGAGTTCTACTGCGCAGCCCATGTAGGATGTTGAGCCATTGAAGCGATCGCGGGTTCCGCAAGTGTGCAAACGCAACAAATTCATCGAGAGACAGGTCTGCAGGACAGTCTGCTTGAGCGGCCATGATATCGTTGGAGGTGTGAGAAGCATAATGATATTTTTCCAGTGTCTTAGAGAATGGAGGATAGGAATTGACGTCGCAACGAGTCTTTTCATCTACGTGATGCATCTCTGGCCGCCATACTGAGAGGATGCTGCTTCCGGAACCCACTGTGGGATGTTGGACCGCATAGCACAACACCGGGTTAGTATTTCGAGATTTGGAACCACCTGGATGAACATAAGCATAAGCTAAATGGGTCTGCCAGTGGAGGGATGGCCCTTGGGGCTCGACATGGTAAGGCTGTAATGCAGGGACACGCGCAAGCAGATCAAATTCTTCCCTTCCACTCCGTGCCTCCTCGGTAAAAATGTCAAAGTCGAAGTTATCCAGAATGCGGGGCGCGGCAGAACGCAAGATCAGAAAGCACGGAGGACATCCCAGTTCGAATACGATAGCTTTCCCATGTAATGACAAAGCGGGCAGTGGCGATGAGGTCTCTGTCCTTTCAGTCAGTTCCTAGTATTCATCGTGAGTGCGTGTGGGTCTGTCACCTCCTTGCTCCATGCCAGCATTTCCAGATGCCCTTATCATCGCATCTTCCTCGATGCGAGCTTTGAGCCGTTGAAGGCGGGGGGATTGGTTGTAATATCGCACTGGGAAACTCTCTTCGGTAAAATCATTCGAAAGTACGGACCAACCCGGACGTGACCGAGAATGGCGCACACCGAGGTACTGATATGCGCAGGAAAGACGATGGAGACTTGTTGAATTGCGCAGGAACAGCCTTTCCAGGAGGGCAATTGGAATTTCAGGGGGATAGTCGGCGAGCAGGGGAATCTCCTCTACGACCAGCTTATCGAGTGCGACATAAAGCTCGATCCCTGTCAATAACATGTTGGATCTATCCTCTGGATTTGAGATGTCCCAATTATAAGCCTTCATCATGTATTTATCCATCAACGTCTCAAGCTGTGCGCATGCCTCGTCTACATTTGCAACACGGGCCAACCAGTCGTCAATGCCCTGTTCAACCGATCGCTCGACGTCGTAAAGAGTAGTATCAGGGTCGGCACCATATGCTTCATCAAAAAAAGTTCCATTCGAAGACAAGAAATCGTCGATAGTGCCACGGCGATGATGACTAGGACGGAAAGGGGTGGGAGATCGTTGTGGGACAGGATCCGCGAGAGCGTTGCAAATGTATTCATCGCTGTTCAGGAGAGACGTTCGTGTATCTCTTGCGAGCTCATCCTGGGAAGGATTCCGAAATGGGGATCGGCGGACGGTCAGCGGCTTCCACCTGTTGTCAAGAATTTCTCGGAGACAGGCAGATGTCTTCAGTACAGTGTCGGAGAGCCAGTCGGGGGTAGAGGGCCCAAGCTTGCTGAGACGTCGGAGAATTCGAGAAGACATCAAGTGAAGCAGATCGCTGGAAAGACTGGCATTGCTTTCATCTCCTGCGAGGGTGCATCTGAAAAACAACACAAATCGTTTGTAGAAAAGACGTCCGAGATCATGGTTGACCGACATCTGGATCGCAACCCTGATGAGAAGCCAGAGAGGCGAGCGACGCCAAGGATCCCCCACTGGCAAACCGGACTTCAGTGACCAGCCAACATGGTCCCAAATGCGTTTAAGCAGTGCTGTACGCTCAGGTACACGAGAAATATTAGCGATGTGACCAGCGCTTTGCAAGATGCTGTTAAGTAGTGTTCCGATGTAGTGCGGATGATTGGGAAGAGGGAGGGAAGGATCCGAGCTGTCGGCATCGCCACGAGAGAGGAATTTGGCGAGTTCTAGTTGGAAGCCCCCGTCGTGAAAAATCGCGTTCGGCATCTCAACAGCTGACCCAGGATACGAGCATCTCAACGGCCCTGGCGTTTTTGCTACAGTATCGCTGCTTGGGGACGCCTCAAATGCCTCGCAGATCGTATAGTCATCTCCTTTCGTGAAGATAATTGCAGCGTTTTTGTATCGAAGGGAAAACACAAGGATATCTTGGAGTTGTTAGCACGGATCGATAGGGAGTCTATGACAATATTTACCTCCAACTTGCATTCCCTGTAGCTGAGATATGGCGTGGTTACAGTCCAGTCGCTCAGACTGGACAGAGGCTTGTAAGTTGTCTAACATTTTTGTGACGCGATGCCATTGGGCTTGTTCAGAGGTTCCACAAACGTGCTTGGCAAACGCGTGGGCAGCAGCACAAACCGCACGAGCTAGTGCATGGTTATTCTCCGCGGTATAATCGGTTTTTTCGGGAAGGTGAACAGGAAGGAACACATGGGCAACAACATATTCCAAGGGAGAAGGATAAGATACGAGAAATTCCAATGTCATCGAGGGAGGGCGTCGTCGCAGTACTACACGGTAGTATTACGTAATCCTAACTGAGACAGCTTAGTCACCCGTGACTTGACGGTCGTCACTTCGATGAATTATTGGATTCGGTCGTTTCTTCTCCCGACCTCCAACTTATGAATGTTAGAGGTCTCATCGAGCCATGTTTCCGTGTCATCCTCGCCAAGTTCCTCGACTCCGTCTGCATCTGAAGTCCACAAGAGTATGAAACATGTTGTTTGGTGTCACCAAGAGAAGACCAGGTGGATGGTAGCGCGAAATGATTGGAGGGCCACCGGTTGATTGCCGTTGAGGTTGTTGTCGGGAATAGGCGCTCGCAATGAATCACCACAGTAAATATGTAGGTTGACTGAATTAATGACAACGCCAGTCCAGTGGTTGCCGCAGACGCGCACGCCAACCCGTCTGGTTGGTGCGCAGCTCGGAAACCCCTCGCCAAAAGGATAATACCCAAAAGGCGAATCAACCGGGATCATTTGCGGGAGGGTCTGGAGGGCATCCATGATGGCAGTCATCGTCGTGATGTCAGGTGGGAGTGTGACAAAGTATTGAGTGAGGTCGCCATTGGATCCAGTAAAGGGATAGCGAAGGAAGAGGAAAGTTGATAAAAGAATTGAGGGAGAGTCGCTCGGGTGGTAAAATCTTAGCCTCGACAGCCTGTGGGACTACGACAGGCATCTCATTGCTTTCCGTTGTTGTCTGCGCATCTTCGAGTGTAACGGATGACTCCTGGGTTGTGTCTGATGGCATGGTGAACGAAGGGGGGACAAGAAAAAAATTATGACTACTAAATGTGATATTTGCTGTTCTCGCCGCTCGGGATGGATGGCAGCGGGCGGGATTCTCAGTACAGAGGACCAACGACGAGAGAACTTAGAAGCTCGCCGCCGCCCGCCACACTGGGCGGGTGTCACGTGCATTATGTCACGTGAGCGTTAATAACTACCTGTCTCGCAGACCAAGACCCCCCCAAGTTATTAACATTTGGGTTTTCGCCCGTACCCTAGTCTTCGTGCACGAATCATCCTTACCCGAGTATGTATATACTCCCCTTCACGCGTACATTCAAGTCTTTTCTCACCTTGCATGACTAGGAAGATCTAACGGCGTACGCAGTGCCTGTTTATTGACGGGCACTGCGCTGCACGACCCATAGCGCGTCGAGCCCAGTGTAAGGTATGTATATTTGTCAATGCTGACCGCCAAGTTTCATCACGTTGGCGATCCGAACACGCGTGAGTGGGCTTGCAGGTTCAGAGGTTCGAGTAGGCATCAGCGGACGACTGATCGTATACGTAGCCTATGGGATGAGGCCTGAGGCGTGATGCATGCCAAGAACGAGATCGGACGGACTCTGAGCCAGCCAGCATGTACTGTACAATACATTTTTGAGATGAGATGACCATAAAACAACATAAATAGTACACCCGAATGTTCAAAGGCCCACATGGATGAACGGAACCCACTCGTTGAACGACACTTCGCCACTCTCTCGAAGGGGCCCAATAGCTTCGTGCAGCGCCCATGCAGCCTCCCGATAATCCGGCCTTGTGCCATTCTGAAACAAGTGCTCGTACACGTCCTTCGCCACGATGGGCGCAAGCGTATCGCTGATCGACCACATCGTACCAATGACGCCAGCGTAACCCGCAAACAGCATTCCCGCTGCAATATGGATAGCCTCGTCGGAGAGACCCTCGTCACCCATCGCCGTTTGACATGCAGAGAGAAAGGCAAGCCCACCACGGGAACGTGACAACCCGATGATGTCAGATATTTTCAGGCGGCGTTCGTTAGCGAGACAGAGTCCGCTGTCAGTCGGCTCCCTGGCATCCTGGATTCCGTGGCATGCAAAATGGACCCAGTCCGCCTCCTTCATCATTCCAAGGACCTCCTCGACAGTTCCGACAGAGGGTTCAAGGAAGGTGGCGCATGCTGAAGCTGAGTCCCTAATGATCTCCTTGATGTGTTCCAATTCGGTATGCACGCCTGGAAGTCGCGAAAGTGGGCCATCTGTGGGTGGTTGACGAACAGCGAGCAGGCGGAAGTCGTCGTCATGTGCCACATGGATGTTGCGTGACGGTGCAAGGACGCTAAGTGTAGGGACGTATGACGAGACAACAAAGTCGAATACTTTGTGTCCAGGTGCTGAATACTTGGCATCATAAAGACCAGCAGCATGGATGGGAAGAAATACGAATGGGCCTGTCGGACACCAAAAAATGCGTGATAGATCCCCAGGCGTCTGTTCAGAGACCCAGATGAATTAATTTTGAATACAAGCAACACGACAACACATACAGAAAAAGCCAATGCATCGATGACTGGTTCGACGACACATTTCCACAAGGGAGATAAGAAGGATTCCCAGGTGCCGCGGCTCCATCTGTCAATTTGGCCAGTCCTTTCAACAAGGGCATGGCGAAGGAAACTTTTCAAGACCCCCTGGAGATCGATGGATCGCTGGAAAGAGAAATCTGGGAGTGGGACATGAATTACACGATCCACGTCGGCAAGGACGATCAATGCATCGCATCGATGTTTTGCAGCATTGAGGACAACGACTGGTCCAGAGTGTGCTGAAGCACGGAGCTCAGAGAAATCTTTCTGGAGGAGGAACCGGTTGAAACCAGGAAGGCGTCGAATCTCCTGAAGCAGTTTGTCTCGTTCGATCGCGAGCATACGGTGTGTATCAGCGACTCGTTGCAGCGTCCGTGTCGCACCGTACATTGCATCACCTGTCGATTCCGAGAAGGTGGATAAAGATTTTTCGCGAGTGGCACCAGCGCCATCCAATGCGGCAGACAGTTCCCGAAGTCGACGGGCATGATCTGGGTGAGCAGACGACAATTGCTCATAAGAGCTGCGAAGCTGAAGGAGCTCCCCCCAAACGATCGAACGTCCTTGCTCGAGCCATTCCACAGCAAGTTCTGGAAACCCGGAGTCCAAAGCTGCTGCTGCTGCCTCACGCACAACATCGGCACCTTGCTTGAGTTCTGCGTAACGGTGGGTAAGGGAAAGGCCAATCCATGCAAGTTGGGGAAGGAGGTGAATGGCAACAGAATGTGCACGGAGGAGAGAGGGATGGTGGATACGTCGAGCACATAATATCCAACTGCGTGATGCGCGAAATCGAACACTGACGGGACCTATGGGAACAGATGCCGCACGTGAATACAGGGAAATTGCATCCTCGAGATCACTCTGCTCCCCGAGGCATAAGAAACGAGTCATGAAGGAGTTTCCGAGGTTGTCCAGACGACTCGGCATGTCAGGGTGACCATTAGGGGTGAGGAGAATGGCATCCCTGTGTGTCGAAATGGCATCCTCGAGATCCCTCAGCTCCCAAAGGTGCTTGAAACGGGCTCTGAAGGAGTTCCCGAGGTTGCCCAGACAATGCGGCTTGTCAGGGTGACCGTCAGGGGTGAGGCGGACGGCATCCCTGTGTGTCAAAATGCCATCCTCGAGATCCCTCAGCTCCCCGAGGCGCTCGAAACGAGTGATGAAGGAGAGACCGAGGTTGTTCAGACGACCTGGCTTGTCAGGGTGACCATCGGGGGTGAGGTGAACGGCATCCCTGTGTGTCGAAATGCCATCCTCGAGATCACTCAGTTCCCCGAGGCGCGAGAAACGAGCTCTGAGGCAGATCCCGAGGTTGCTCAGACGACTCAGCTTGTCAGGGTGACCATCAGGAGTGAGGTGAACAGCATCCCTGTGTGTCGAAATGCCATCCTCGAGATCCCTCAGCTCCCCGAGGCGCGAGAAACGAGTGGTGAAGGAGATTCCGAGGTTGTTCAAACAAGTTGGCTTGTCAGGGTGACCATCAGGGGTGAGGCGAACGGCATCCCTGTGTGTCGAAATGCCATTCTCGAGATCCCCCAGCTCCCCGAGGCGCTCGAAACGAATGATGAAGGAGACCCCGAGGTTGTTCATAAAACTCGGCTTGTCAGGGTGACCATCAGGGGTGAGGTGAACGGCGTCCCTGTGTGTCGAAATGCCATCCTCGAGATCCCTCAGCTCCCCGAGGCGCAAGAAGCGAGTGATGAAGGAGGTCCCGAGGCTGTTCAGACTGTTCGGCTTGTCAGGGTGACCATCAGGGGTAAGGTGAACGACATCCCTGTAGGTAGAAATGGCATCCTCGAGATCCCTCAGCCCCCCGAGGCGCTCGAAACGGGTGATGAAGGAGAGACTGAGGTTGTTCAGACAAGTCGGCTTGTCAGGGTGACCATCAGGGGTAAGGCGAGCGGCATCCCTGTGTGTCGAAATAGCATCCTCAAGATCATTCAGCTCCCCGAGGCGCTCGAAACGAGCTCTGAAGCAGATCCCGAGGTTGCTCAGACGTCTCGGCTTGTCAGGGTGCTCATCAGGGGTGAGGTGAATGGCATCCCAGTGTGTCGACATGGCATCCTCGAGATCCCTCAGCTCCCCGAGGCGCTTGAAACGAGTGATGAAGGAGTTCCCGAGGTTGGTCAGACGACCCGGCTTATCAGGGTGACTATCAAGGGTGAGGTGAACAGCATCCCTGTGTGTCGAAATGCCATCCTCGAGATCCCTCAGCTCCCCGAGGCGCTTGAAACGAGTGATGAAGGAGAGACCGAGGTTGTCCAAACGACCCGGCTTGTTAGGGTGACCGTCGGGGGTGATGTGAACGGCATCCCTGTGTGTCGAAATGGCAGCCTCAAGATCGCTCAGCTCTCCGAGGCGCTCGAAACGAGCTCTGAAGCAGATCCCGAGGTTGCTCAGACGTCTCGGCTTGCCAGGGTGACCATCAGGGGTGAGGTGAACGGCATCTCTGTGTGTCGAAATAGCATCCTCGAGATCCCTCAGCTCCCCAAGGCGCTCGAAACGAGTGATGAAGGAGATCCCGAGGT
Source organism: Boletus reticulatus (assembly GCA_038093535.1). NCBI lineage: Eukaryota > Fungi > Basidiomycota > Agaricomycetes > Boletales > Boletaceae > Boletus > Boletus reticulatus. The sequence goes on from JBBPSJ010000274.1 coordinate 23,648, forward strand.
TGTTCAGACGACCTGGCTTGTCAGGGTGACCATCGGGGGTGAGGTGAACGGCATCCCTGTGTGTCGAAATGCCATCCTCGAGATCCCTCAGTTCCCCGAGGTGCTCGAAACGAGTGATGAAGGAGTTCCCGAGGTTGGTCAGACGACCCGGCTTGTCAGGGTGACCATCAGGGGTAAGGCGAACGGCATCCCTGTGTGTCGAAATGGCATCCTCGAGATCCCTCAGCCCCCCGAGGCGCTCGAAACGAGCGATGAAGGAGAGACCAAGGTTGTTCAGACGACTCAGCTTGTCAGGGTGACCATCAGGAGTGAGGTGAACAGCATCCCTGTGTGTCGAAATGCCATCCTCGAGATCCCTTAGCTCCCCGAGGCGCGAGAAACGAGCGATGAAGGAGAGACCGAGGTTGTTCAGACAAGTCGGCTTGTGAGGGTGACCATCAGGGGTGAGGCGAACGGCATCCCTGTGTGTCGAAATGGCATCCTCGAGATCCCTCAGCTCCCCGAGGCGCTCAAAGCGAGATCTGAAAGAGTTCCCGAGGTTGCTCAGACGACTCGGCTTGTCGGGGTGACCGTCAGGGGTGAGGCGAACAGCATCCTTGTGTGTCGAAATGGCATCCTCGAGATCCCTCAGTTCCCCGAGGCGCTCGAATCGAAACCACAATGCTGCGCCGAGATTCCCTAGTCCCATACTGTACCTATTATCCCAAACCGAAACAGATCTGACCAATTTTTGCAAAATTATGATTGCTCGTTGCAGGTCGGCCAGATCTCCGTGTCGTTCGAACCGCTTCAATAGCTGGGCACTTAAAATCCATGGGTCCTCGTCTGTTAAGCGCAAACTTGAATGCGAGTCCACTGACGATTGGTCACTTGCATGGTGAAGACCAGGTCTATGGCCGGCATATAATTGCAGCATGAGAGACGCAGCTCGGTTTTCATCACTGTCAATGGAGCTGAGCTCCATCGTCTCATGCAGCAAGGCCTCAACTCGTGCGCCATCGACATTGTCTCTCTGCTTCTCGAATCGAGCCAAATGCACCGCAGCCAGCTGAACCAATGTAGATGGACGGTCAGCGTGACCGACAGGACGGGCGGCAAGTGCATCGCGATACAAGTGAATGGGGATCTCGAAGGAAGCATTTGTGTCGTTGACCCGAAAGAGGATGAATTTCGCCATACCCAGGTTTGACTGAGCGGCCGCGCGACAAGGATGGCCAAGCGGACAATTGTTGAGTGCCTGCTCAAACTCTGCAACCGAACGTTCCAGGTCTCTTTTTTCCCCATGCTTCCGGTAACGTGAGAGAGCGCTGTGACCACGATTCGTTGCGTCATCCAGCTCGTTTAAGGTTTCTGTGGTTGACTATGGATTTACAACAATCGATCAGGATCGTGTTGACAAAAGTAGCCTACTTACACAAAGGGGGCCAAGGACCCTTGACGGTGATGAATCACTGCTCTCGCTATTACGCTGTCCGACAGTCACAAGAATAGATGAACATGGGGATACAATGTCGCCATTCTTTGGGAAGAGGGTAAATGCTATGATAATGTGAATACCCGCATCGTTACGCAAATTCCCGTCCCACTTACGAACGTGTTTTGCACTGCGATCTATTAGTTGATCCACGGGGATTGTCAACTTCCACAGGCGTTCCCCAGTACCCAACATGGGCTGGAATTCGAAGGACGCATAGACCTCAAGACCAATGGTAGCTGATCGATCTGACGGTCTACAACTTCTGTGAGCACTAACCTGGGTTGGATGATGAGGAACTTACAATGGGATCGGCCCACGCCATTCAACGACATTGTCACTCATCGATGAACGCTTGTTTTCGGTTCTCCACTCATGGCTACTGTGATGGATCACGGTGTAGAAGCCTGCAGGGAGTCGTCGAAGGCCAAGGGCGGGTTCCTTCACTTGGATATCTACCTTGTCATTAGCATGCTTTCGGATGTGTAGGGAAATGAGTCGCGCACCCATAATGACTATTTCTTTGTCTTTGCCCATGTGGGTAACAGAGCTCGACGAAGACGATGACCCATCCTGTGGTTGGTCCCCCGGCGCATGGCTTCCCTCCCCTTGCTGCTGTGCGGAACTCGGAAAGGAAGGGTCATCCTGTGACTTGTCCTCGTGTTCAGACGTTTTCTCTTTCGCATGTTCCTGCGCAGAACACGATGAAGAAGGACCGTCTTGTGGCTGGGCCTCGTGTTCAGACGTTTTCTTTTTTCCCTGTTCCTGCGCAGAACCCGACGACGAAGGACCGTCTTGTGGCTGGTCCTTAGATCCGGATCCCTCCTCCTTCCCTTGCTCCTGCCCTGCATGTTGGGGATAAGGGCCGGAAGCACTAGACGTCTGTATGCCGTCCTGCAGGATAGATTAGTTGGTGCACCAGGAGAGTCTCAAGACCCACAGTAAAGATGCTACACGGCGGCGTGCTTAATTCAGGTTGTGGTCGTTCCCCTCCGGTGCTCGATCTGCTGGTCATTGCTGGTCAGACTGCGAAAGTATGCAAGGAAGGACATACCTGGAGCATATTGAAGTCCATGCTCGCTTCCACAGTAAACCAAACCTTGTCCAGGTCGATGTGCCTGGTTCATGTTGTGGTTGTTCCTCTGCGGTGTCCGGTCTACCCGCCATCGCTACTCAGAACAGGGAACTGTTAAAGGATGCAACGAGAGACATACGTGGAGCGACGTAAAGTCCATACTCGCTTCCATAGTAGCCCAAACTTTGACCACGTTGACATCGTTGATTCCTGTTGTGGTTGTTCTTGTTCAGTGCTCGATCTGCCAGTGGGATCCATTTTGACCAAGAAGGTGGGTTGTTAAGTATAACGAAGGGGGTGCCAAGCGTTTATAAGCCCATAGTTGTGCCCATGCCGCGTGTAGCTACGGAGCAGTGCAGTACACGGTGCAGCATTTGAGATGTTGGAACAGGGTATGGAGTGAAGATTAAATGTGGTCACCCTTCCATACCATTCCAGGCCAAGTCACCTTAAAATGAGGTGTTAATGGACTTCGACATTAGTAGGAGCCAGCAGCACAGTGCATGCTTGTTCTCCGCAGTATAGTCGCTGTTTTCGGGATGATGAAACACATGGGTAACAATATGTTCCAATGGTTGAGAGGTATTAACAAATGAAGTTGAACTGGTCATTTGAAGAATCAAGATCGGTCAGACCATCCTGTAGTCACGTATATATGCGGTACGTTGTGGTATTACGTAATACCGACACCCAGGGAAAATGACTGTGGTCATGATCTTTTATTCCACTTCCTCTCGTGAGTTACTTCTTGTACTCACCAGTTCCACCGGATTCGGTTGGGTGTTCTCATGACCTTCCGCCGGAGTACCTTGGTTATAAAAAAACCATCCTGGGACTTGTCTTCAAAGCGCCCCAGATTCCACCCTTTTCGTGACTGCGCACGATGGGTAGTCTTGACATTGCCAAAGTCCGCGCCTCTTTTCCCTCGCTGCGCACCGGCTACATCTATGCGGACAACGCGGGTGGCTCGCAGACCGCCCAGCCCGTGATCGACAACATCACCCATTACCTCTCCAACACCAACGTCCAACTCGGCGCCAGTTATTCGGTGGGCGTACAGAGCACCCGACTCGTTGCGGACGGATCGGTCGCTGCATCGCTCCTGTTCAATGCGGCTTCCGTCGACGAAGTGGGGTATGGACCCAGCTCGACGATGGTGTTGGAGAATATTGCAAGAGCGTTGGACGATGATGTTCATCCTGGAGACGAGTTTATCATCACTGGCGAACACGAGGGTGATTTTGTTTTTTTGGCGCGTCTCATCAGCGAGATCATTGACGACCTTGCAGCGAATAATGGACCTTGGAAGCGATTGGCACAACGTCGTGGCGCGGTCGTCAAGTATTGGCGCCCTGTCGCAGTCGAAGAGGGAAATCCGTATTCGTTTACCTATACAACCGAGGATTTAGTTTCCCTCGTGTCACCCAAGACGCGGATCGTCGCCATCACGGCTTGTTCCAACGTTCTAGGCTCGATTTATCCGATCCAAGACATCGTGAAGGCGCTCCGACAGAGAGCAACAGAGGTCGGGGCACGCAAGGTCGAGGTCTCTGTGGACTGTGTGGCGTACGCACCACACAGACGAATCGACGTCCGGAAATGGGACATCGACTATTGCGTCTTTTCCGTGTACAAGGTCAGTGCTCGTTGACGCGCGCGTCGGACATCGCGTTGAGCTGATGTATGCAGGTGTACGGGGCACACAACGCCGCATTTTACATTCGTGCCACTGCCCTCCAGTCTTCACTTCAGTCGGTCGTCCACCACTTTCTCACGGCGAACGAGAGCACGCAAAAGATCCAGATTGGCGGTCCTGGTTATGAGCTCGTTCATGGGGCGAGCGGGGTCGTTTCGTATCTCTTATCGCTCACACCAGAAAACGACCTCGATGCGTCGTTTATTGCCATTGCGCAACACGAGCAAACTCTTGTGCGCCCTTTGCTCTCCTTCCTCACGGACAAGCAGCAATACGATAGAGGTGTTCGCCTCGTTGGAACGAGCACCACCGACCTAACCAGGGTCCCGACGGTGTGCTTTGTGGTCACCGGTCGACGGGCGATGAAGAGTAAGGATATCGTAACCGAGTTTGACGAGGAAGGAAATGTACGCCTTTTTTTTCTTGTTCTTGAATTGGTTTCTGAGCTTCGCCCAGATCGGTATCCGCTATGGCCATTTCTATGCGTATGGCCTTGTCGTCGATGCGGTACCCAAGCTGGATCCTGATGATGGTGTCGTACGCATCTCCCTCGTCCACTATAACACGGTGGAAGAGGTCGAGAGAATTGTGGGCGTCTTGCGCAGAGTGCTTCTCTAAGAGCAGTGAAGTCGTTTGTGGTTTCAGGGTAACATCGAAGTCAAAAATACCATGTATGTACACTAGGACACCGGTGATGAGGGTGTGAAACAGGGGCTCACATGACATGCGGAGGGTCGACGTTATCTACACCGATCCAAGTTGCAAGTTGCACCACTCCACCATGACGAGCACGAGCGGACCCGATCCCATCCTCCTGACGCTCTTCGCCAATCGGTTCATGAGCGTTGCGGAGGCGATGGGCAGAT